>CAIGQQ010033155.1:936004-949850 GCA_903798035.1 Danio albolineatus
TCAATCAATCAATCAATCAATCAATCAATCAATCAATCAGTCAGTCAATCAATCAAGCAAAGGTGCTTCAATCAACCAACCAACCAATCAATCAACCAACCAACCAGTTAACAAGTCAGTCAGTCAGTCAGTCAGTCAGTCAATCAAATACAGTATGCTTCAATCAATCAATCATTCAATCAATCAATGAACCAACTAAACTACCAGTCAGTCAATCAATCAACCAACCAACCAACCAATGAAAATCAAGCAAATGTAGTCTGCTTCAGTCTACCAACCAATGAACCAACCCGTCTACCATTCAGTCAATCAGTCAATCAATCAATTAACGAACCAATTAATGAATAAATGAATCAATTAATTAAGCAAAGGTGCTTCAACCAACCAATCAACCAACCAGTTAACAAGTCAGTCAGTCAATTGAATACAGTATGCTTAAATCAATCAATCAATCAATCAGTCAATCAATCAATCAATCAATCAATCAATCAATCAATTATTAACAGAAATGGCACAGTTGATCTCTTTGTGTGTTTCTCCAGGGCGTCTGGAGTTGCGAGAGGACACTATAGAGAGTTTGCTGTCAGGTTCTTGTCTTCTGCAACTCTCTGCAGTGGTTCAGGCTTGCTGCAGTTATCTAATGAAACAACTCCATCCCTCCAACTGTCTGGGCATTCGGTCCTTTGCTGACGCTCAGGGATGCCTGGACCTCCACAAGGTGGCACACAACTACACAATGGTGAGCAACTCGATACAAACACACACTGAAGTCAGTTGTACACTCACTTAATTAAACATGCTGGCAAAAGGAGTCAAATTGTGAAAATTAATACTAAACCTCCTTTTTTAATCTTTTGTCTGCACGCCTCCTTCAGCTTCATTTTTCTTCTTTTATCACTTTTCTTTCATTCTTCTTTGGTCATTCTCCTTCTAACCAAGCGCATACAGAAGGATTTATCATCCGCAGTTCACCGAGTCAAAACTTGGAAGTGAATTAGAGGACACTATTGAGCTTGTGCACACAACCACATCTGAAACTGCTTAAAGTTACAGACACGCTGGGTATTTTCTATTTGTCTTTCAGCAGTGTATGTGGGCGGTTTCCTCAGTGAGAGTGTTTTTGTGTTCATCGATAGGCGTCTGTGTCCATCTGGCTGTCTGTGCGCGTGTCTGTGGGTTTATGAGTGAGCAATTGAGCCGTATTTTAACAGGCGTGGAAGCACTGGTGCTGAAAAGTTCCCCGAACGAGGCGAGTGTGTTTAATTGGACATGCTACTGTTCCTCTTCGCAGATTTTCCGCTCGGCGTTTGATGTTCCACTGCTCCTGAGGGAAACTCATTCAAGAAAATATAACCCATAATAGCCCGCCCACAGTTCACAACAGGGGGGTTGTCATGGAGACTGCGCTGAAAACTTGCTTTTCATTTTCCATCAGCGCCTCTGTTTCCTATCTGGCATTCCTTCCCTTGTTTTTATTTCAGACACCTCCATCCCCCAATAATGCAGTGATGTCCATTTCCCCTGTCCACTTCATATTACCTGGGATGTGTGTGACAGTGTTGCCTATCAGGGGAGAAGCAGGGAAAATAGTATAGCAGTACTGTATTTTCAACACTTTATTTATGATTTATTAAATGTTATATTTCATTTCAGATGTCATCTTTGATTAAATCTAGTTTAAAAATATATTTGTTTATTTTTTGTATATGTATATTCAGTTTATTTTTTGAAATTGTAAAGAGATTGTTTTTTGAGATTCATTTTTCATAGTTTTTTTTAGATTTATTTTGAGAAGCTAATTGTTTAGCAGACATTACTCCTGCCTGCCGCATAATCTTCTAAAAACATTCTAATATGCTATTATTATAATAAAAAACATTTTTAAATTTTCCATGTTATGTTTTTTTCCCACAATTCTCTAATAATTAGAATAGTACTAACAGCAGGATTCATTTAAAAAATGTAAAGAAATATAACAAATTAAAAAAATTAATGTTATAAATGCAACAACTTTCACATTTAATCAGTTTAATATAATAAAATGGTTTTGAACAGTAGATATAAATATGTTTACACATAAACAGATATGTATATACATGAATATTTGACCCTAGATTACAAAGAAATATATTTTTTGGCTATAGGATTGTATGTGTCAAAATTCTTGAGTTTTCCGTTATGCCAAAAATCATTGGAATATTAAGTAAAGATCAAGTTCCATAAAAAAATTATTTGATAATCTTCCTACTTTTTTATAAGTATGTTTATTGGAAATGTACATAACACTATGTAGAATGTAAGAATACATTCAGGAGTATCGGGAAATTCGTTTTCTTTTTAAAACGATTAGCAAAATCAAAAAAAGCAAAAAAAAAAAAAAAACTGAAACAATACAAAATACAATAGGACCCCCCCTCCCCCCTGTCCATACATGGTATAATTGTCACAAAATTTGTCAAAACATTTCTCATATTGATGTTACATAAAGATCCAGTCGCAATGGTTGACTAGAATTTTCCTACTTTAAATATATCAAAAAAATGTTATTGTTATTATTATTGATTTTATTGTTTATTATAATTTTTATTAGTAATATAGATAGCTAAGAACTGTTTTTGGCCAATTTTAGTGTCTAATTTTTTCTCAATCTTCAGATTTCAGATTATCAAACAGATACATATCCTGTGTTCTATCTAACAAACATAAATCAATGCAAAGCTGATTTATTAAGTTATCGGGTGATGTATAAATCTTCCATCTGTCAAATCAATTTACAAGTACACATAACTTTTGTTTTTTATATATGTTGCCATACTGAAAGGCCATTAGTCTCTCTCTTACAAACACACAAACACAGACCCCTCTACTGACAACCGCTTTCTCAGCTCCATCAACCAATAGAGGTAATCTCTCTCTGTGTCTCTCTGTGGCAGGAGCACTTCATGGAGGTCATGAGGCATCAGGAGTTTCTGCTTTTGCCTTCATGTGAAGTGGAGAAGCTTTTAGCATCTGATGACATGAACGTTCCGGAGGAGGAAACTGTGGTAACAGCACTGCTGAGCTGGGTCCGTCATGATGTGACCACCCGTCAGTCACAGCTTCCTGCGCTTCTTGCTCACATCCGCCTCCCCCTGCTTAAACCACAGGTCAGCCATACATCGGTCCGTTCATCCATTCATCCGTCCATCCATCAGTCAACCAGTCAGCTGGTTCTTTATTCTGCTGTGCTGTTCAGGCAGCTTGATCGGTATCCCTGTAAATCCACAGAAAATCATTAATCTGCATTAATTAGCATATCAGCCAATCAGTTAATTGAAAGATCAGTCAGTTATTCGGTCAGTCACAGTGATTAATGCTCACATGCTTCTTAAAGTTTTGCAGTAGGGTGCTGAACAGCCACTGAGCTTCGTCAGGAGCTTTTTTTTGTTTTGTTTTAAAGTCAGAAAGTTTTCTTTTTTAAGTGACACCGGTGGCCATAAAGTGAACTCAGCAACTTTTTGCTTATGCTTGCACCAGATTATGTGAGCAGAGAAAGAAGTGGAAATTTTGGCTGGAGTTGGAGCAGAATTTTTCTCCAGTTGGAGCGTCATGGTTTTCTCTCCACCATTCAGATAATTACTGTACAGTTTCTAACAAAATTTCATTAAAAAAATACATAATCTACAATCAAACAAACTAATAAATCGAATCTTATGCCATGCATAATGGTCACTGTACAGTACGCTGATGTCTTCATTTTATGTATAAACCTTTTACCTTATTAAAAATTAAGTAATGCATTACTATACTGTATGTAAAAAACAAACGAAACAAAACTCTTAATTAGAATCCTTTAAATAAATGTTAACATGGAGAAAATTAAAGCACACAAGTGCTGAGGTTAAATCAGATGCCCAAGACATAATCTTTAAAAGAATGACTTTTATTAAAAAGGTAGCAATTTATGACAGGTTTATGATAATAGAATTACAGTGGAGTAAGAATGCAACCCTTAAATCCCATAGAGCAATCATGGATTGTAAAGCTGGTGAGAATGGAGCGCAGAGTGAGCGAGGAGTGTGAGATTTAAAACGCGGAGTGGAGCACAAAGTAGAAATTCTTGCAACTCCGCTCACGTAAGTGTGATGTGACATAGAAGAGGCTAACATGGTTCAATTTTTCAATATACAGTGCTCGTAGCCAAGTTTATTTTTGATTCTTTGCTTAGGAGTAAAATTAGTTGAAAATATCTTTGCAGTGGTATGCTGGTAATGAAAATCCTGACACATTCCACGAGGCTAAGATGAATATGCAAATATGTGCTGTGCTATTTTCTATCAACAACCGTCCATAACTAATGCGCTCTGCACTGGACTTTAGACCAAGTTTCAGTTGGTCAGTGGCACAGTGTATTTCATTTCAATGCACCTTAACACACCTCTTTTTTTAGACCGACACACCCATGCGTCCACAAAGTGGCGGAAATGGATTTACTATTTCTACAACGTGACACAAAACGTGAAAATTAAACTTGCGCTGGTCTGAAAATAGCAACAAATCACGCCAAACACGTCTTGAACTAAGTGTATGATAGGGCCCTGAGTTTTTAACCCGAAAGAGAAAACTTGCTGTGCAAAAAAGGCTTCTCTAGTTTCCACTATAGAATTTAACCTGTGCTTGTATTCCCCCATGTATTGCATGCTACATGTGTAATGCGTAAAATTGAGCATATGTTGCAGACTTTGCATTCATGTTCCTGCGTATAGCACTGCTATTTAGCCTTACAATATGTCTGGTCTTTGTCTGTGTGTGTGTGTGAAGGTCAGTGTTGTTATGCTGGTCTGTGAGGCTGTGCACTCAATGATGGGATGCATTTGGAGCCCGGAGAGTGTGATAAGGATGTTCCTGCATCTTTTTACCTTATCACGTTTTCCCCTTCTTATACAGTACAAACACTCAAAAAATGAATTATTATTATTAATATTATTAATAATATTATTCATAGAATTTAAATACTTTAGTTAGATTTTGTGGATCTAAAAATAAGAGCTGTCTTCCTGATACTATATATTGTATTGTATTGTATTGTTGTTTAACAGAAGTTTAACAAAATTAAAACAATGTTTTATATATTTTTATATAAATTATAGACAAATACACAAGACAATATAGATCATACCATTATAATGTACAAAGCTTGCTTGACTACAGAATGTATTTCTTATTTCTTTATTTAACCAGGTAAATAAAGATCTAGGTCAAGATCACATTTATAAGGGTGTCCTGGCCAAGAGGTCTACAACACACATCTTTAAAAAAACAGATACAAATTAAATATATTAAAACCAATTACATTATATATTAAAATCAACCGCATTGAACAATGAGTTCTTGTTTGCTGGTGTTTAGGATAGATTAATTCTGATCATAATGGAAGGGTCCTAATAGAGTCTCAGTTCACTTTTACAGAAAGGTCTTAAATCAGAGCAGAATTTATTATATTTATAGTCATAGAATTATATGTTGCATCCAATGCAGTTCAAAAAAGAATAAATTTCTCTGTATTATGTTTTCCAATATTCATATCTAAACATTCTAAAATCTAATGATGCAAGTTGAGCGTATGGAATGTTATTTAATGACAAACTAAACAAAATGAACTGAGATTGTGCTTGAAAGAAGAACAAATATCTTTCAGTGTAATAGGAAAATTACTTTTCCATATGAATGACGTTTTTTGAGCACACTGGCAGATATTTACTCTTGTTTTAATCATGACTTAATCATTTAATCTCATGTTATGTTTTTTCCCAGGTAAAAGAATCTTGATTTAATCATTTTTAGACTTTTGCACTGGAAAAAAATACATTATAGCTTTAAAATGTTTATTGTTTTTAACAGCATGATCAGAGGGTATTATAAAAGTTACTTAATACACTATAATCTAGTGTTTTGGTAAGAATCTAGAGTTTTTTAAATCTCAATACACAATATGTTTTGTAAGATTAATTAAATTAGGAATGATAGAAGAGAATGAATTTAATGCATCATGTCATGATTATAAAGTTTATAAAGGCAGTTGCTGAAATAAACAACAACGGCACATTCAAAATCTCTTAAAAAATCTTTCTTTCCCATTTGAGATGGTTGGTTTGAACTTGTCTTGATTGTCTTGACTATGTCTGCATGCCTAAAATCATTGAGTTGCTGCATCGTTATTGGCTAGTCAAGAATTTGCATAAACAAACACCTGAACAGCTATACCTAATAAAGTGAGGCCGCAGTTTTTGATATTAGTGTCATGCACTCAATTCATGCAGGATGGGATTTTCAGCAATTTAATTGAGGTTCTTTCCCTTTGGAACTCAAAGCTTTGCACTTTTTTCTTTCATTTAAAGGCATCAAGAATTCCACTTTTCTCTCCCTCTACCTTTTCTGTTCCTAGCTTCCATCTCTTAAGAAATATTTAAATAATTCCAAGATGAGCGTTCTCCCATCGTGGCTGGCTGAGCAGAGTTTGTTCAGTTCCATCTAAATGTAAATCGCAGGTTGTTCTGTGCTTTCCAGTAAAGGAAAAAAAAAGCCTCTCTAAGCCACCGTCCAGCCTTCCCAACTTCCATTCTCTTCAACACATTTTCATCAGTATTCATGTTCAGTGAAGATGATCGATTCTGGTCCATGACAGATGCTCTTGTTCACTGTATGTGACACAGGCACGTTTTATGAAAGAAGTGGAAATGATTAGCTTTTGTTTTTAGCACAAAGAGGAGAAGGAGAAAGGGAGGAGCGGCGACTTGATGGATGGAGATTGGGAGGGAGGTGAAAGCAGAGACTGAGGAGGTGGAAGTGCTGTTGTATGGGTGGAATATTGGAGCGCTTTTCTTGGTGCAGTGATGGATGTGATTATGGATTTGGACAGATGCTACTGAATGAGGCTACACATATATGGGTAGTTGACAAATAGGCCGTAAAAATGCTTTTTTTCAGTTAAATAAACACTTTTGAAGAAAAAATAGATACATTGTGATTTTTGAGAAAATATAACGGGTTACTAGCTTTCTCAATACTCTCACTGTTTTTTTTTTTTCTCACTGAACTGTACCACAAAAATATCCCATGATGTGATGCATCAAAAATTAAGAAAAATAACTGTTAGTAATACACAAATATTGTGAGAGTGATTTATCCTCCAGGGCTTGACATTAACTTTTTTGATCACTAGCCACTGTGGCTAGTAATTTTCCACTGTTACTAGCGACTCGCCATTTTCACTAGCCACAATTTTGTTGTTGGGAAAATATATTTTACATGCATAAACTTGACTTTGGCATGCTAAAATTACTTCATTTAGATTTTGTGTTTTTCAACTTGCCTCCTCGTTCATTTAACTTTTTTTTTTTGTTTTTGCTTACTCTTACTTCATTTACTTTTTTTTTTTCCTCTGGCCACACCAAGCTAACTATTTCCTTGCCCTAAATTTTAAATAATGTGTCAAATCAAGCAAAATACTGCTGTATACATACACTTTTTATTCAACAAAACAATTGACATTTATAAAATATATATTCTCAATCATCTAAAACTATGCACAGTGGTCTGTTCTGGCTCGAGATCCCAGATCATCAGTTAATTATGCATACAACAACATATTAAAGCAATATTATTGTAAAGGATGATTATTAAACTATACTAACAAAAATAACAGCAAGCAAAAGAAAGCGGGTAAGAAACATTCCATGCGTGATAAAGAAAGGATGATGCCGCGCAAACGGTTAATGTTTGGTCAATTAATAATCTGTTCAAGGAATGGTTAAAGCGAAAGCGACAACAACTGCTACTGCTTACTAAGAATCTCGGGCCCTTGAAGGACTGTGGGTACACGAGCATCACGCACTAGTTTTGTTTCCAGGCACGGTTGCTTCGAGTGAAAAAACGGCACAGGAGCATTTAAACACTCGCACGCATCTAATCATCTGTGCGCGCGACACTAAAGCCCTCGTCAGTGAGTGAGGAGAGCCCGTCTCACCGTGTGCGTGATAGTCTCATTCTTTATTCACCTGCTTTCTTTCGCTTGTGCTAAAAACTGTTTTTGTCAATCGTGCTGCTTCTCGATTTTAAGATCACATTTGTGCGCATATTAACAAACGGTCATAAACTAACAGTCTAATCTGAGTGATGAGCCGGCACTGGCAATTTAAAAAGGAGTTTCAGTGGGAGTGGCTGTCTAACCTGCCACAATTGAAATCTACTTGCATTTGGTGGGTTGGCGGGTGTTAATGTAAAGCCCTGAGTGTCTCATCTCAGCTGGGTGTTTTCACACCTCTAGTTTGGAAAAAAATCTGGAAAGGGTTTCAGCTTTGTTTAGGTGGGAGTGTCGAGTGGCGAAAGAGGGAAGGTTTTTCACAGAGGCAACACAAACACAGACGCAGGGTAGATAGACAGGGATTCAGAGAGCAGCATTTACAGATTTAATGGATCTGAGATCTGTGTGGAAGTGGAGGATTTTCAGTCCACAATATTGCAGTGATATTACTGTACACTTAGTAACTAAATTATTTTGACTAAGGTATGTCTTTAAAAACTGAAAGAGTACTGCTGTCAATATTAACTCACTCTGCCATCTGAATAAACAAAAAGAACATTGATCACACACTTAGCTAATTCGTAGAGACAAGACTATCAACACGAACTGGAACCGTTTCTTTTTTTTTTAAAGGTGACGAGTCGCAAATTCGGATTTCACCATTTCCAGATTCGAACAACTCTCGAGTAAAAAGTGTTCCTTACAAACATATTTTTGCTGCAATTTCATCGTGGGGAAATGGAAACAAAACCTTTGTTGCATCACATTTATAAACACAACACTGACGACCTGTGCCGCCGAAACAATTCATCTTCTACTTGTTTGATTTATAATTGGCAACACATCATGGTGTCTCTCTGAACACTGCAACAGCTAAAAGGAGTCTTCGAAGCATATTAATGAAGTTGCATCTCATTCACAATAGAGCGTGCTGATTGGTTTGAACTAAGTCTTTCTCATGAATTAATGCACAGATGCTGAAAACTCATTGTCGTCACTTTGTACCTGCCAGTACAGACAGCCAATCTTCACGCTGGAATTTACACGATGATGCCAGGGCCGTGACGTTGCTTCAAAATTTCTTTTTAAACTGGAGACTTTGACTGTCAACATCTCAAAAATTGTGTTTTGGTGTTTCGTGACCCTTTAATGTATAGTAGCATTTATTTTATATGAAATTATGAATAACATTTTTTTTCCATTTTTCAAACCCCTTGATTTTTGCACATTTTCAGTCATGGTTTTCTGTAAAGTTCCTTAGAAAATAATTTTATTTAAATAAGTTAATTTGTCTTCACTTTAGCCTTCCTCAAATCACCCGACCATTATCAGGTGTGGTGAAAAATAAATTTTGGACCCTGGTTATGTCTGTGTGGATCTTACAGAGTATCTCTATGGGGCTATAGCAGTGCTGCAGAATTCATTATGTCCATATTATACTGTGACTCTCTAAGGCCCCGGTTACACTAGTGCGTTTTCGTTTTAAAACGCATACGTTTTGCTACGGTTACGCTATCCATCCACTACGCTGGAGTTTTCGAGGTGCGAAAACGGAGCGTTTTAAAAATGCTGAAGAGGGCATTTTCATTCTGAAACGCTGCTGCAGCGTCTCAGTGTCGATGGATATCTTTGAAAACAGAGGCGTGGCTGCAGAGATTCGCTACGTGATTGGGGATTTGGGTCATTGCGTATCCTTACCTTATTCGTCAAGCGCACGTGGCTTTAACGTCACCGGCAGACGGCAGACCAGCCTTCACTGTAAACACTGTATTTTCGATAGCCATGGATGTTTTATATTCATTTGTTACTTTAAGTAACAACTCAACCTCGTCGTCTGTCCTCAAAAAGACCTCTCTTGCTTTCTTTGCCATCGCGTTCATCGTTCAACCAGCGTTTGTTGACTAACAATAACCAAATGCAGAGCGAGACACGTGCTTCCTTTTTATACTTGAACGCGCATGCCCAGAGTGCGCAAATGGTGCGCGAATGGTCACGTGATATACGTTTCTGGTGGAGAGAGGTCTGTTGAGAGACTCTAGTGTGGACGCGGATCGTTTTCATGCTAAAACGCCGTTTTTAAACTAAAACGCACTAGTGTAAACGGGGCCTAAGACCCCTTTCTAATTGAAACCTTTTCCATTGAGTATCCTGTTAAGAGAGGAGATAAACAGATGAGAGGATGAATGTGACGAACGAGGACTTGTTAGCGAGTGACATTTTAAACACAAGAGACTATCAGTGTGACTATCAGAGGTGCAAGTGAAGTTTTGCAAGTCATTGAAATGTGCTACCCTTCTTTCAGCCAGCAGGTGGCGCTGAGACTATAACTGAATATTGGTATGTAGTATTACTTCCGGTCAGGACTTTTATCAAACATCTGGTTGGCAACGGATTGAAATTTGCACGTTTGCGTTAGTGTAAAACATGATATTTCCTCTTGCCAGCAGGTGGTGCTACTATTACAACAAAATATTGGCTGTGTACCCACCTGTTGTTTATAGTTTTTGTCGATCTAGTCAGACGTAGACAAAGTTATGTACAGGTGTTAATGGGGTGTGAGATTTTTCAGGACTTTTAACCAGGGCATCGATATGAAAATTTTTGACCATTATTGATACCGATAATAGATTGCTTTTTAGATTTGGAATCTCATAGGCCAACAATAAATTTGCACGTGCAAATCTGCCGATTTTTTTTGTTTTTTTTGACCCATCATTGAGTCTATCAATTTACTTATGTAGATGTGTGTAAATATATATTTCAGTTTTCATATTATTTTCAGTAATATTATTAACTAATATGTTAATGTTTATGTAATTTATTTACAATACTGTTTGTAAAGTAATAATTTCGGTCTTATAGTAGATATATTATATGAGGAACCTGATTTTGTTTTACCAAACAAGTCATTCTAATTTGGAATGGCATTGTAATCCTTAAGTAAAAGTAAAATGTTAAAAAAATGTAAATTTTATCAGCTTAAAGATATCGACCTAAATTTGCTAGACCCCCAAAACAATGATATTAAAGATAACATATCGGCCGATATATATGGCCGCTGATCTATTGTGCATCCCTACTTTAAACAGTTTGATTTTTGGGACAGATTGATCATTGTATGCCAATATAACACCTTATAAAAACATGACAAAACAAATGTTTGTTGAACCACAAAGGACACGTCATCTGGTCAAAAAATTTTAAACATTGCAGTTTAACATTGTAATCTTTAGATTATATGGAGTTCTCTGTAAGATTACACTGACCAAATTTGGTGTTCTAAAAATAATATATTATAACATCCCATATGAGGTGTCTGCTTTAGTTTAAAATAATAGGACTTGTAGCTAGTAACTGGTTGTTTGTGTGACTGTTTTAGATACTTAATCGTGTTTGCTCAGGAGTTGTAACCTATATAAGAGTCTCTGCATTCTGTCAGAGGCCCAGAGGGACACGCTCTCCGTCTCTCACTGGATTTCCCTCTTTTTAAGAAGGAATGTAGGTAGGACCTTTGTCAGAAGTTTCATCAGAAGCTTGTTTCCTCTCTTCATTGCGTCCCCAGAGTCGTCTCCTCGAGGTCTGGGAAGCTGGGAAGGATTCAGTTCTGTCAGGTTATCAAAGTGTGTCTTTAAATGGATGAGGGTGAGGGGTTGGTTTAGAAAAAAATCTAATTTATTCTGTAGCTGTTCAGAGAACAAAAAAAGTGTTGTTTTATTGTGAACTGGAAAAATGTGCTGTGTTATTAGAAATGCCTGGACTGAAATTAAGGACAGTTTTTTCATTACATTCACAGTATAAGCAATTACTCACTTCAGAACATGTCTTATCTTTTTTTTTTTCACGTTTCTGTTCTAAAATGGTAAAATAAGTGGAAATTCTTTGGTTGCAGTAGCAATTATGCTATATACCAGTGGTCCCCAAACTTTTTAGCAACGTGGACATGTGCTTAGCAATTTTACTGTGGTGGGCTGCTAGGTGACCATCAATTGTTCTCGAGGATGACAAGCTGACAAAACATTGCTGCAACTCTGATACACTTTTTATTGTTGGAGAATAATGCAGAATAATTGCATGCAGAAAAGACACAATATGTGAATGGACGTCGCCATTTGTGATGTCCAGCAGTTGATCATCTTCTTGCACAGACATGCTGGATTCACCTGATTTGTTGACAAATGGGTTACGGATCCATTTCTTGGCAATTCATGGGTCCTTTACTGGACCTTTTCTTCTTCGCAAAGAAACTTTCCAAAGACGTATGTTTCTTACTCATTTTGCTAGCTCGTGGATTCAATTTTGGCACTCAAGTGACCAAAGCATAACCGAGAGAATACAGACATTTTTCAAAATATAAGATTTTTCAAAATATCAAAGGTTTTTAGGGACCACTGCTATATACGGTACTGTTAAAAAGTTTTGTGTTCTTTAAAGTTATTTTATTAAAGCAAATGATTTATTTCAGAATAAAATTATTTTTGCATTTCAGAAGGATGCACAAAATGGATAAATATTATTAAACAAATACTTAATATTACAAAATGTTTAGATTCCTAAAACTGCCAAAGAAAAAAGTCCAAGAAATGTATTGTAGTGTCCACAAAAATAAACTGGTTTTAACTTTGATATTAAAAATAAATGTTTTTTTAGCAACAAATCAGCATGTTAGAATTATTTTAGAGGATGTTTGCCATCTATATCAATTTGATTAAAATACAGCTTCGGAAAGAGACCATTTCATAGATCTTATCATTTAGATTTGTCATCATTAGGTACATTTTTGAGTATAAATGTTATAAATGTATATTTTCCAAACTATAATAATCTGTCTTTAAAAATTTAAGTATTTATTTGCACAAAATGACAAAAGGGCAATACATACTTTTTCATATTTTCAGACATTAAATATTGAGAAAATAATATGCATATTGTAGCAGGGTGGAGTGAAAAGGCACACCCCCGAAGGGTTATTTTATTTACAGTGAGGTGAAAAATGTGCAGATGTCTTCGGTGCTCTTCCCTTGGTCCCCAGTGTAGCTGTGCTTCCGGTGAGTCTGTAGGTGAGTTGTGGGTGAAATAGGTGTCCTATTTGGTCCGTGCTGCTGTGAAACGCAGACCGTCCGATTCGATCACTCCGTGCTTTCTGTATGAGAGAGAGAGAGAGAGAGAACTTGTTAGAGCAAGGGTTAGCAGAGAGGCTTCTCACCAACTGTCTTTGCTGGCGTGTTTTTATCCCTTTGGAGAGAAGCTCCAGATGCAGGCGATTGGCGTGATTACGTTCAGGTGGCTTCTGTGCTCTTCTCCCAGGATGATGCTGATTATGCATTAGGCGACCCGCCACAATATACAGTCAAGTCCAAAATTATCTATACAACTGGAATATGAATAATTTTGTGCGCAACTGAATACACTGCATTTTTTCCAGAGCTGTATATTAAATACATGTTTTACTCTGTTTATCTTTATTTATGTATTTAGTCAACTAAATGCAGCACATATTATTTATGGGGCGCCACGGTGGCGCGTGAGTAGCACGTTCGCCTCACAGCAATAAGGTCGCTGGTTCGATCCCCGGTTGGGGCAGGTCCCGGTTGGGCCAGTTGGCATTTCTGTGTGGAGTTTGCATGTTCTCCCCGTGGTTGCGTGGGTTTCCTCCGGGTGCTCCGGTTTCCCCCACAGTCCAAAGACATGCGGTACAGGTGAATTGGGTAAGCTAAATTGTCCATAGTGTATGTGTGCGAATGAGAATGTATGGATGTGTTTCCCAGAGATGGGTTGTGGCTGGAA
>CAIGQQ010033155.1:973205-996434 GCA_903798035.1 Danio albolineatus
TATTATTATTATTATTATTATTATTATTATTATTATTATTATTATTAATATTATTATTTATTAGTATTAGTATTAGTATATTTCGCCAATATTACTCTAGTATTCAGTGCTTATTTGGTGCTCAATAAATGTTTCATATTACAGTATTAGGAGAATATTGTTGTGGCGCTTTCAATGGAAAATATGTACACAAATTCATACAGTAATGGAAAACTTAAGAGATATATTAACAATCCTCAGGTATGATTTTGAGTAATTAATTAATTAATTAATTTGAATATTAATATTTGTTTATATTATATATTAATATTTATTATTAGAATTTGTTTTATTTTCTAAATATCTGATAAAAATTCTTTCAAAATTTTTTCTTTAATTTTTTTTTTTTTAAATCATGATATCACTTTATTTTGAAGGTCCCTTTAATACATTGTGTTGAATTTAAGTTACATTGCATCTACATGCCAACTAATTTTCATTAGAATATAAGTACATGTAGACTGTTAGGTTGGGGTTAGGGTTAGTTAAGTTGACATTTGCATCTGTTGAAAGAGCAGTATCAGCAGATATTAAGCAGACAGTCTACTAATACTCAAATGAGATTTAATTAGCATGTTGTTAGAATCCAATTTTTAGTCAACAAAATGTGCAATAGGGACCATCAAAATAAAGTCTTACCAAAATGTTGTGGTCATTTCACCAAATACTCATTTCTTAAAAATAAATATATGTGTTTATGTGCAAGGCTTGACATGAACATTATTAATCACCAGCCACTGTGGCTAGTAGTTTTCTAAAGTAACTAGCCACTCACCATTTTCACTAGCCACAGTTTTTTTTTTGTTTTTTTTTCCAGTTGCGTTTCCAGGCACGGTTGTTTTGCGCAAGGAAACGGGAGCTTCGCACATCACATCAGCTGTCTCACTGTGCGCCTGATCATTTTCTCATTCAGTATTCACCTGCATTCTTTTGCTTGCGCAAACAGTTATCATTCGTGCTTCTTCCTTGATTCTAAGAGCTCATTTGCACCCATATAGACAAATGGTCTTGAACTAAACTTAGAATCTTTACGGATGAGGCAGCTCTGGCAATTTAAAATTGATTTTCAACCCGCCAAAGTGGCAAGTGGGGGTATCTTTCTAACCCGCCACAGCTAAAATCTACCCGCATTTGGCGGGCTGACGTCAAGCCCTGTTTGACGTCAAGCCCTGTTTGTGTATATATCATACAGTATATGTCTAAACTATGAAAATATTGCATTTTTTTTTTTTTTATGCTCCAAATGATTTTTTTTTTGTTTTTGGAAGAAATAAAACCCCAATGCCAGAACGTATTGAAAAACATCACTGCAGTTGTACAACAGCGTATTGCTATATTCTTCATCATAACAACAAACATTCAGTAATAATTAACACTTCATGGACTATTGTAAGCCAACAAATAGTAACATTCGGCAGTAAGCTAAATGGCTATCGCTACATGCTGCACGGAGCAAACACAATACAGACAACTACATCCATATTTACCTTGTTACAGTGAACAAGACTGGAAGAACATGCTGGTCCAAATAAACTGGGTATTGATCCATCAACACCATCAACTGTGCAACAAATCCCGCGTCGTAAGCGAATAGATTGGTGTAGCTCTCTTCAGAGAAATGACCCGTACACAGCACCATATTGGGGCTATAATTCTCAGGTATTTTACCAAAAATAAACCTCAACCACTCCAGGTAGGGAAAAGAGGTTTCCAGGTAGGGAAAAGAACAAAGCTTTTCCCTCGCACTTCAGAGCACAGCGTCTACGGGACATGATTTAACCAGAATGTGATACAGCACTTGCCGACCGTCTTCCACTTTTTCTTCCTGTCTGTGGGCGGGGCCAGGGAGTTCAATTTTCCCGGGGTCTGTGCGCGCAACTAGTGGGCGGGCTTATGTTTCGCGTTGACGTCAAGCCGAAACGGCTAAAGACTCGTTCTAATAACGATTCATTTAAACGACGAGTCGACTCTTTTATAGATGAATCAATCATTTTAAACACTTTGCACTTTCAGATTTAAGCCTTAGCTGGACATTTCACTTTACTTAGAGCTGTGTTACACAATGCATGCAAGGTCATTTTCAAAAATCCATAATATGGGCTCTTTAAAAGGTTTTGAAGGTATTGAAGGTCACTCTCTGATACTTGTATATACCCTGTTAATGTTCATTTATCAACTTTGGATTTATTACCAAAAATACTGGAAAATGGAATTTATTCAACTGGGAAATATAATTTAATTGACAATTGAAATTCTGTCTGCATTTTGAGGGCTTTTGAGATATTTGGTTTTGCATTCCATATAGCAAAAATGAAATGGGGTCAAATTAGTTAAATATGGTTAGATATAGATAGACTGATCCAAATAATTACAAGGTGACAAAATAACAGTGGCAAAATCCTGTGGAGTAGAAATCGAATGAATACTGTATATGTAAATCAACAATTGATATTCTCTGTAGAAACACTCTGTTTCACTTCTTGCTTCAGGTATGACCCAAAGACGGACATGTGGACAGCAGTAGCTCCCATGAGCCTCAGCAGAGACGCTGTTGGTGTGTGTCTTCTGGGTGACCGTTTGTATGCTGTCGGTGGTTACGATGGTCAGGTTTATCTCAATACAGTAGAAGCCTACGACCCCCAAACCAACGAGTGGACGCAGGTAAACACACAACATCAACTGACTGTGTTTGTCTGCTCTGTAATATCAGTAAATCATTCTGCTCCTCCCTACATGTCGCACGTGCGAGTAACACCTCCGTTCTCTGTCGCGGTTTGATTGTGCCTCCTTCCTTCTGGCGCTGTTTGTTTATGATGCTGTTTGTTCATTATGTAAATGCAAGGCCTCCATCATTTTGACAGAAGTGCAGCTCTTCTCTGCATCACAGCATCTGTTATTATTACCTTTCGCTGTAGCAAGTGGCTGATTTCTCCTGGGCTTCATTTCTTGTTATGTTTTAGGTGACATTTCCTTCGCCCACATGCTGAGAGTTCATATTGTTTCGTTTGTAAAAGAAACAAGCCTGGGGATGTGTGTGGGTCACAATGTGTGTTTGTGTATAAGAGCAGGAGAGAGAGCAATAAAACAGTGTGTGTGTGTGTGTGTTGATGGAGAGAAATCATCTCTGAGAAGTGAGTAAATGCGCTGCTAAAGAGACGTTCATGTAGCTGAATCAGTACTGATTAAACTAAACATGAAATGGTGATTTATTTGATGTTTTACTTTATGGGGTATTTGTATTTGTTTTAGATCAAATGCATCACATTTCTAATAGCAAAACCGATGGTGGCTGAGCGAGCTCAAATGCACTGCAGGTTAAGAAATACATAGACAAACACTTGCAAATTAAGAAAACATTGTATCTTTGACAGCACACATGCAAATATAGAAATGCTCTGCAAATTAAGAAATTTGCAAATCGCCTCACAGCAAGAAGGTCGCTGGTTCAAACCTCGGCTGGGTCAGTTGGCGTTGCTGTGTGGAGTTTGCATGTTCTCCCCATGTTCGCATGGGTTTTCTCTGGGTGCTCCGATTTCCCCAACAAGTCCAAAGACATGTGGTATAGGTCAATTGGGTAAGCTAAAATTGTCCGTAGTGTATGTGTGTGAATGAGTTTGTATGGATGTTTCCCAGTGATGGGTTGCAGCCGGAAGGGCATCCTCTGTGTAAAAACATATGCTGGATAACTTGGTGGTTCATTTCACTGTGGCGACCCCAGATTAATAAAGGGACTAAGCTGAAAAGAAAATGAATGAATGAATGAATGAATGCATATAGAAGAGCACTATCAAATAAGAGAAAACATCTTCATCAGTTTGAAAAGACAAGTGAATGCAAAATTTCAGAACTCTTATATATGGCAAATAGTGCAGACCACATTATAAATGTGTTGGGGGACCCAATAAAGTAGCAAACCTGGCAACTTCATGTTTTAGCAATGTTGTCAGAGATCTGAGTGTTTTTTTTTAAATTTAATTTTTTTATTTTTATTTTATTAAGTCCTGTGTAAAGGGGGGGCTGAGGCAAAGTTAGAATCCATTTGCAGAGGTTTATTAATGGGATATGGCAAAGGCATCAACGAGTTCACAGGCAAATAATCGGCAACGGGTAAGCAGTCAGGATCAAACAACATACACAGGGGATAATCTGGAAGACGTAGTAAGAGTGCAGGCAGAGGTTCAATAACACAGTGTGCAGTCCAAAACAGAACAAGACAGAGAACGTACATGATCAAGGCAGGCAAGGTCATACACAGGAAAGTAGTCATGAGTAGGGATGGCTGACGTGAAACTGACGTTTCGACACAGTGTCGAGATCCCGAAGCGCAAGTGTTTCGAAGCACTGCACCGAAGCAGGATCCGAAACACCTAAGTCACGTGACTAAAGTGTTTCAAACCACCAGGTCACGTGACTAAAGTGTTTCGAAACACCTGGTCACGTGACTTAAGTGATTCAAAGCATCGATCAGTTCAGAAGCACTTTGAGACCTGGCGAATCCGCATTTGACTGACAGGGTCAGAATAAGCTTCTGTCTCATATGGCCTAGTGGACCGTGAGTGAATGTTGCTACTGTGCTTCAGATGACTTTTGGGTTCAAATCCCTACTTGTACAAACACTCCGAAATCATGGTTTTATGTATTTTAAACATGTTACTGTTGTATGGTGTAGTTTGCATCATTTTTGTAAAACTGTATAATAATAATTTATTTACAGTACTGTGATGATTATGTTTAGGGTAAATATTAATAACATAAAATAAATAGTTTATTTTATGAAAAATATAAATAATTATTGTTAAGTTCTGGCCACAGCCATAGGTGATGTAGCAACAACCCTGTTTTATGACCAAGATAAGACATTTATTCACAAAGTGTTTATTCGTATGTCAGACCAATGTTGAAACTAGAACAAGAAGCAATTCAAACTGATATTAAAGGATTTCAAAATTACTGTAATAGACTGGATTCGAACCCACTATACCTGCATAGTAGTCAAGAACCCCAGCGCTCCACTAAACCGCTTGACGATCTGCGTGTCAAAGTAAGGCTTAACACTTTCATTTGCTCAACTGGTTGTCTGCTGAAGCTGTTCTAGTGCATTATATAGAATATGACCACTAGATGTCACCGTAGAGTGGGGTTTCGAAGCTTCGACACATTTGCTTCAACTGTTTCAGTGTTTCACGAAGCCTCGCTTTGTCCACCACTATTCATGAGAGTCACTTGGAACAACGCTTGGTAAGGCAGGTAAACTGGCAATACTTCGCAAAGAAGCATGGCCTGAGCTCTCGCTGAAATACTGCACAAACAGGAAGTGAGCGCAGAGGGAGCGGAGCTGAGTCAGTAGTCGGGCGAGGGCTCCCTCTGCTGGCGTGGCGTTACATCCTGGTTCCCTTAAGTCAGATGGTTCCTTGTTGTTTGTATGTTTTAAGCTGCAATAATATAATGAACTGCATAATCAATGTTGAATGAAATTTTATTTTATAAATAACTCAAGCAGCCGGGTTTATAATTTTTTGGGCCAACGAATCGTTTCTGTTGAGGTCTGCACTATTTGCGACACATTTCTCTATTTGCACGTTGTGAGCACATGTTGTGAGTTTTAGCTAGTGGTGAATTTACACTAGTGGGCATGAATACATGGAATGCGTGACAAGTTTGCCGTAAACACACAAAATTCCCTTCAATCGCATCTTCATTATATGTTCAAACAAATTAAACTTAATCTGAAAAATTCACAAGATGGAAAATATCCTGTGAGTAATCTAGAGCGAATGACACAATGCATGTATTCTCGTTGCGTTCGGGTCAAAACCCAGCATGAGTGTTTTTCTACATGCAAGTGTTTTCAACATTTGAGCTCTCTCTGCCACCAAAAAATCTCTCTAAATGCCTTTTTCCAAATTTTAAAGAGTTAGTTGATCTAAATATTTAAATGCTGTCTCCATTTACTCACTCTCACGTTGTTTTTGTGTTCTAATTATGCACTTACAGTAAATATCCATGTTTACCATGTGCGTTGTAAATCTGTCATCATATAAAGCGATTGTGCTTCTTTAGAAGTTTTCTTTTTTTCATATATACATACATACATACATACATACATACATACATACATACATACATACATATTTTCATGGTTGAATTAAAACATTAGTATTATAAAAATTGTATTATAAAATAAAATATAAATATGTTTGAAACACGTTTTTGTTATTTTTTAACGAATTATTATATTAGAGTAAAAACGACAACATTAAATTAAATTACAAACAATGTTAAATTTGGAAGAAATGCCATTAGTAGTTTGCGGAATAAAAGAATAAACAATTTACTCAAGCATAACTATACATTAAAAACCCAGAGGTTTAAACATGCTCGCCCACATACTGAGAGTTCTTATTGTTTCATGTGTTTAAAAAAAAACAAGCCTCAGGATGTGTGTTTGTGTATATGTGAAGAGCGCAGTAAAGCAGTGTGTATAGTTGATGGAGAGAACATCAGTCCTATAATGAGACCATTTGTAAAGCTGAATGCATTCTCTCTAAGAGGGATTTGTGTTTGTTGTTGTAGGTTGCGCCGCTGTGTTTGGGTCGAGCTGGAGCTTGCGTGGTTGCAGTGAAGCTTTGAATGGCCTGTAGCTGACAGTGCTCTTGAGTCCTGCGCTGGATCCAGACTGACCAGAGAATACCACGCTTGCTCAACTGTGCTGCTCCTTTATGCCTTCTAGTATGTGTTTATCTATTAAAAGTGGTTTATTTCTTAGCTGTAAACATCCAGAGCCAGATTTCATCCAATCCTGTCGCAGTCTACCAGGGTTTGTTTAATTTAATGTCCATCCGTTTCGCTGCATAGATGTTTGTCTACCACTACATTAGAAAAATATATATGCAGTGTCAAGCATATATGAATACACCACCTTTGAAATTATTAATTTTATTAATTTCTCAGTGAATATAGAACATATATTTTGGTGCATTTAAACAAAAAAATATTCAGTTAACTAAGAGTTTGGCCTCCGAACATACTTAAAGCTGCTGTATGTAAGGTTTTGACTCTTCTAAAGCATAAAGAAATAAATAATATGTTTGCAGATATTTAAGAAATATGCTAAGTGAACATTCTTGTTTATCTGAAAAACAATGCTGTAGCCAGATATTCTGCTTTAAAAATGTGTCTTTTTTCTGGTTATTTTAACCTGCCCAATGCCAGTTTAGCCAATTATATTTCAGCACTCCTGGTTGCCTTGGTGGAAAACCGCGTATTTCATTCATTCATTAAGAAAGGCTCTGAAAGCATGCATTCGTGACCGGATTGCGACCTCTGGTGGACAGTAGCAGACTCCAAAATGAGACATGTTCAGTTCCACATGAGATTATTAATTAGCAAATAATATAAATATTACAAATGTACACATTAGGTGAGCAGGTTACACTGTAACCGCATGTCCTAACAACATGCTTCATGACGAGATACGCATTGATAAGTAGTTTGGCTGTTTGCACCAGACGAAACACAACAGAAATTTAAATACAGCCTTTCAGTAGCACAGAATATGCACTCACTCACAAAATGGCAAGGTTTATAATCTATTTAAAACATATAAACCCTCTTTAACATTATTAAATGTCCTTTTAATAAGGAGAATATTCCTTCTATCAGGTGCCGTTGCTTTCATTTAGAACACAGTTTAAATCACTCGCTCCTGTCTTCAATCTGGCAACCTACGCTTGGGTTTGTTTTGATCCAGGAGTGTAATACCTTGTTTAACCACTGGGTGTCAAACTTACATACTGCACCTTTAAGAATAGAAAGATGATGCATTTAAATTCTAATTGATTTTCACAAACTTCAAAATTTCTACTGAATTGAATGATTTTTTAATGGTTCTCTTTATTATTATGTAAAATTTTATTTTATATATATTTTTATTTTATTTAAAATATTTCTCTAACATTATTAATCACAATTTTTTTCATCGTGATCGTTAGATTAGTTTCATTTTAGGATTTGAGAATGACTAATCTAATATTCTAAGTTTATAATGCACATATATCCTATTGTATTGCATCCTGTACAAAAAATATTAATTTAAAAGAGAGATCTGTAAGAGGTGTACTCATTTATGCTGGGCACTGCATGTATGTGTATATATAGTACCTTTAAAAATTTGGGGACAAGTAAGTTTCTTTTTTAATTATTTTTTTTTTAGCAACAAGGATATATTATATAAACAAAAACATTCAAACAATCAATTAACTGCAAAATATATATATATATAAATATATATATATATATATATATATATATATAATTTATTATATTATTATATTATTTATTATTATTAATGTTACTTGTAAAACAAGCCAGCAAATTTTAGTGTATTTATTTATTTTTTTAATTTCTATTCATCAAAATAAATGCTGAAAAATGTATCATGGTGTCCACAAAAATAAAAAGCAGCAGTTGTTTTTAACATTATTAATGAAATATATTATCCTGCATTTCTGAAGACACCATGCGAAACCTGAAGACTAGATTAATGGCTGCTAAAAAATATTTTACATATCAGTTTACAACTTTCGTAAATTTTACTCCTTTGCAATCAGTGCAAAATGACTTTCAGAAACAGTTTGGTCTTTATTTTTTGGAGTAAAATATCTAAAAATTATAACAAAACATTATAATAATATTACTTACCCCGAATGTTTGAATGGTGTTATAAATACAGTCCTGTCTGCATTTAAAATGGTTGAATTGTCAACTACTTATTAAATCTACAGTAGATAGCGTTGTCATTTTGTTAGCCTTTTTACATCAGCAAGCAATTTACAACTACAATATGTCATATATCACAGAATAAAAAGAGAGGGATATATAATCAGAGTCAATTAAAAACATAACTGCAGAGCCAAATTTCCTCAGTAGAAAGGGTCTGTCATCTAAGAATAGCTGGAGTGCAGTAAAGTGTCTCTAGGGGAAAAGAGTGCTGGAGAGAGAACCAGAAAGACCTGTGTGTGTGTGTGTGCGCATGTGTGTAAGTGTGTGCTTTTTAATCTATTTTAGAATCAAGCTTTATTATTAATGCTTTAGCTGAGAAATCAAGGTTGACAGAAGCTCTTGATGAGATTTTCATCTTTGTGGTGTGTTTTTTTTATATATATTTATTTATTTATTACAGAACAGCAAGGTCAGAGCAGATTTTTGAGATCTGATCAAACGGTACTGATCAGTGAGCAGCTTCTGCCACCGAAATCACATTACGTCTGGCAAATGTGCTTATATTAGACAGGCAAATACAAATGAGGGAGTGAGGATAAGAGAGAGAAAACGTGGGCAGAATCTGTGGGTAAGGAGCCAAATTGTGAAGGAAGAGAAACGGAAGCGGAGCAGAATTCACTTTGACATTTTCAGCCCATTGTAAGCACGCACATCTACAATTTATATTTCATTTACCTGCCCAAACGCATTCAGAGCACATCAGCAATATTTCATGTGAATATGGTAATTATACCTACAAGGGAGAAACACAATCCTTCATTATACCGTGCCCTTATTCCCCAACTCGCTTCCAGCTCCGAGAAAAAAGGATCATAACAAGGTCTAATGCATATTCACAACTCTGAATCATTCTTTCTGTTCTGTGAATTTAGAAACGCTCAGTGGAGGACGTTAACCACGCAAACTGAGAAGCTGTTTCTGTAGCCGTTCCCCTACTGAGTAAAGCAAAAGACTGTTGTATATAGTGGTTAGTTATTGTGTTTTTTCGCGCCCCTTAATGTTTTATTTATAGTATTTCTATTTTTGCACAGTGATTCATCTCCACTGTAACAGCTGGATTCTGGGTCACTGTCCGTTTAATGGAAGTAAATTCTGCTGGGGAACAAAGCAAGACCAGATTAACGGTCTTTAGATTTACTGTCAATGAATCTTAAACGCAAACCATATTTTACACAGTGTACAGTCGGGAAATAAGTATAAAACCCAAACAATACAAACATAAAGATAAAACAAAACAAAATAATCTGAAAAATGAGTTACAGTATGTGTAATAACAATGGAATGACACAAGGAGAAAGTACTGAAAGACTGAAATGTATTTAATACTTTATATAAAAGTCTTTTTTGGTGATGACAGCTTGAAGAGGCCTCTTATATGGAGAATGAAGTCACATGAATTGCTCAGGAGTGATTTTTTTTCACAGACTTGAAGTGTAAAATCTTGATGGTTCTGTGGTTTCCTCTATGAAATCTGATCTTTATTTTGTATTTTCTAATAGATTCAAGTCAGGTGATTAGCTGGGCCATTCTACAGCTTGATTTTCTTTCTCTGAAAGCATTTGAGAGTTTCCTTGGCTATGTTTTGGGTCATTGTCTTGCTGAAATGTCTGAGGCCATGGTGTTCCTTTAAAAAGGTGGTTTGCCTGCTCCAGGTTGGAGTAAAGTCTTACCCCAAGTATCTTGGCGTTTTGTTCACGAGTGAGGGAAGGATGGAACATGAGATTGACAGGCGGATTGGTGCAGCGGCAGCAGTAATGAGATCGATTTACTGGTCTGTTGTGGTAAAGGTGTTGAGCCGAAAGCCAAAGCTCTTAATTTTTCCCGGTCAGTCTACGTTCGTACTCTCACCTATGGTCATGAGTTTTGGGTCATGACTGAAAAGACAAGATCTTGGATACAAGTGGCCGAAATGACTTTCCTTCACTGGGTTGCAGGGGCACACCCTTATGCATTGGGTGAGGAGCTCTGTCACCCGGGAGGAACTCGGAGTAGAGCCGCTGCTCCTCCACATTGAGAGAAGTCAGCTGAGGTGGCTCTGGCATCTGTTTCGGATGCCTCCTGGAGGAGGCCTCGGGGAAGACCCAGGACATGCTGGAGGGACTATGTCTCTTGGCTGGCCTGGGAACACCTCAGGATCCCCCCAGAGGAGCTGGAGGTAGTGTCTGGGGAGAGGGAAGTCTGGGGTTCTCTCCTAAGACTGCTGCCCCCGCGACCCGGCCCCCTGGAAAAAACGGATGAAAATTAGATGAGATGAGATGAGAAATGTCCATCCTGGTTTCATCTTCATCATCCTGCTAGTAGGGCTGTAACGATACGCGATATGAAACCGAAATCGCGACACTAAGATCCACGATCCTGTGTCGCGATGTGATAAGGAAGAATCGCGACACACCCGTGACCAACTTTTCAATCATGTAACGCCTTCCTGCAAAAGTTGAGCAAGTTGAAGAAGAACGTGAGGAAACATGGCAACTAACCCAGAGATTGCGGACCCTCCCTCTTCATATAAGTCAGCAGTATGGCAACATTTCAGCTACCCAGTGGAGATAAAGGATGGCAATTGCGTCATCGACAAGACCCACACAATATGCCGTAAGTGCTTTAAGTGACAGGCAACACAACCAACATACAGATGATACGTAAAGTACACACAGAATATGTAAAGAGGCTGTGATAGATTGGAAGATCAGCATATCAAAAGTTCCCGTGACAACAGACAACGAAACATTGCCAATGCTGTCGAAGTGGCCGTTTTTTTTTACCGCATATAAGATGCTTTGCTCACACTGTTAATCTGGCTGCACAGAGAGGGATGGGCGTTCACCAGATGTCCCAACTTTAATATGGTGTTCTCTAAAACTATGAATATTTAACTTTAATTTTATTTAGGCTATTTTATTTACCAAACCAACACAATCTCACGGCAACTTGTGTTTTGACGCTGAAGCATATAGCGTGCTTGTTTTGAAGCGCATCACCGCAAAGGTTATTCATTATTCTTTTTTATCTAGTAGTTAAATGACCAACCAAAATTACATAACAATTAAGATAAAAATTATACCTAACGAAATTCGTTTCAAAAAGATATTTTTTTCCAAGAAAAATGTATGAATTATATTTTTGTTTGTGCCTGTCCAACTGTGCAGTGAAAATGTGTTCCGCTCCGGGGAAAATACGAATTTAATAGTTCACAGCAGAAAGGGCACGGTCCGTGCGGGCTTTCTCCATCTTCTCAATTGTGTTGGGCACAGCTAGGTTCAGCTTGGAGGCATTTTGACGCCAGTGTCCATTCCCTGTCAATGAAATGGAAAGTTAGCGACATGTAAAGTGTCATTTTTATACTCGACCACATCTGTTGTAAGTGAAAAATAGTCGACTGTGGTGGAATTGGGCTGTTGCAGCTCACCACGTTTGTAGGCTTGTAGAATAGCTGTTTTGGAGAAATATGTACGTCCGGACAATTCATTATAGCTGTCGGCTGTGGTTACGAGGTCTCCGAAAGAAAAAAAAAAGTATTGAAAGACACTATTTTTTTCGCAGAGATTCTTGGTTACTGCATCAGTGCATTTGTTCCACCTCACACTGTCCCTCTTATATTTTGTGCATCGCTTAAATGCATCACTAATTGATGGCTGCACCTGTTCGTCTGACTTCTGCGGTCGATTCTTTTTTTTTTACTGCATTGCCCATTTTGGCAGCCTCATTCTTGTGCGCTTTGTATAAATTAGTTGTGTTTCCTCCACATGCTGCCACATTTGTCAGGCAAAGTTTACATCTCTTAAATGTAAGAGAACTTGATTGAAAAAGAATTTTCAGCATGCTCGAATCATCTCCACAATGGAGTTTAGTTCTGTTTGTTTTTCAACAGTATTTTGTTACAAAAAAACAGAAGTGTTATAGCTTTGTCTATTTATTTATTTTATATTTGGCTATTTATATAGTTAATAATTTGCATGGTTAATCTTGTTCTTTGGTGTTCAGTTTATAAAGATTTTTCAAATGTTATTTGATAAAAAATATTGTTTTTAAAAAAAAAAGTTTCCCACCCCTCACGAAAAAAATCGTGATACGAATCGAATCGTGGGTCAAAAATCGTGATACGAACCGAATCGTGGGTTTGGTGTATCGTTACAGCCCTACCTGCTAGTGTAGATGTTGGACTAAAGCAGTGGATATTAATTTACACTTACAAAGGGCAGAGGGTTGCTGAAGAACTACTGAGAGATTTCGGCTGCTGTCTGGGCTTTCTACACCTTCCTTTCTTCATGTTTTCAGTACTTTCTACCTGTCATTTATTTGCTACACAATACTTGCATACATAGATTTCTTTGGTTGCTATCAACATCCAATTTCAAATCAACAGCACCTTTAGAATTGTGTTTTCTGAGAAAAATGTTGATGTATATTTAATCTATTTTGAAACATTCCAAATAGATTTTTGTATTGTCATCAAGCAAAAAAGGTAATACATGCAGACATTTGGATGCTTTCTGAATTAGAGACATGCATGTACTGGAATCATTGCTAGTTCCAGTCTTTATTTAATTGAATTCATTTCGATTTGCTTGATGCTTACTGGTTATGGATAATTGTGAATGGCAATATAATTGGCTCATTTGATACTTTTCAATTCTTCTTCTTTTCTGAATGCCATCAAATTTGACCTTTCAACTTACACTCATAAAGATTTTTATTTTTATTTTTTTACTTTTTTTGTTAAATTGATTTCCTGTTTTGTGGGGTTTAAGGGTAACATATAGACAAAAGGTCTATAAGGCACTTACAAATGGTTAAAGACTTTTTTTTGTAAAATATTTCATTTAATTTAGGGCTTCTGGTTAAGCGAAATGAAATATATTACGATTTTTATTCTTCATCTCTGCCCTTTTAGCATGAATTATATTATGGAAAATATAGCAAATATCAAGTTCATATGCAAGTAAAGTATATCCATGTAAATACTGTATGCAAAATAAATACATCTTTTAAATTGCTCTGCAAAGCCACTGGGTTCGAAAAATACTTAAATGTATTTTCTCTTTGCTTCCAAAGCAAACGTGCCTTGTTCAAAGCATGGTGTAAAACAAACATATTGATTTAAGAAAATAATTTCTGCAGTACACCCACAGGATTGTCTTTGATGGTGAGATAAAATGTTTGTGTGTGTGCTGTTAGATGCGGTATAAGAAGAGAATTTTAAACCAGCTTTTGGATTGCTTTGGCACACTTGTTCATTTTTCAGTAATTCCTTCGCTCCACTTTTAACTCCTTTACTTCTCTCTTCAGTCAGGTGTGTGTGCATGTGTGTGTTTTAAGGTTCTCTTGGAGGAAATGTGAAAATATAATTGTGTTATGTGTGTGTATGCGTGTATGTGTGTGCGCGTGTGTTAGTGGCTCACTCTTAAACCCCATACTGAGTACAAAGTTAAGCTTGCAGACTCGCAGAAATCAGTTTGCGTATTTTGATCTAGTTTCGAAATCCCAAGATCTACTTCAGTGTTTTAAATGAAGAAAGAGAAGTGTGCAAATTAGCATATGAAGAGAAACTTAATGAAACGAGACCCAAACTACTGCTAAAAATAGTCAATATAGCCTAGCGCAATAAAATATTCACACAAGATTGTCTTCATTAAGTCAATTTATGATATAAAAACCATAACCAACATGTAATCTCTCGATTCAGCATCAAAATATTGTTTTTAATAATAGATATTTTCATTGTTATGCTGTGATATGGATACGTTGTGCAGCTATCGAGATGAGATATCCAAAGGAAGGTTACATCTTTAAAAATCATAACGGTCAATGTTTTTTTAATGTTTGACTGCATATTTCATTAGTCTCATGGTCCTTTTAAGTGTGTTTTGTCATTGGTAGGTCATCATATGTTCAAGCATTGTCTTGTACCATATTCATGTTCAACCAAAACAGAGCCTTTGAGGTTAAGTAGTTTTTTTAAATGTTAAAAGGGGAAACTATTGACATACTGTATACATAATCTTTATTGGATACCATATATACTGTGTAATAAGAAGGTACCACACTAATGAGTGAAAAAAAAAACCAATCGCATACTGTATGAATGTGTACAGAGCACATACTTATATATTATAGAATGTTGAAATGAGCAAGAACAATGTAAACAAGCTGTAAAAATGATGTAATATCATTCCATTGTGAGAAAATGCCTTCAATTTAATTGTAATTACCTTTGGCTATCAGTCACTTTATATTATTTGACAATGATATGAGTTTTATTAAATATATTAAAGGGCACCTATTTTACCCCTTTTACAAGATGTAAGTTAAGCCTTTGGTGTCTCCTGATTGCTACTGTAAAGTTTCAGCTCAAAATACCCATCAGATAATTTATTATAGCCTCCAGAATCTGCCCATTTTGCGGTCCGAATACATTGTAGCTGTTTTTGTAGCCTGTGGCTTTAAATGCAATTGAGCTGCTTCTCCTTGCCCACCGGTCCCACGTGAGCGTCTGCTTCTCAGTATGTCAGATAAACAGCACAGTGGCAGAGATTATTATTAACACAGCTTATTAGTCAAAAATACTTGTAAAGTATTTGTGGTGAAGTTTATTTAAGCCTTTCTGAAATGATGAGTCACACACAAATGCTGTTTGCAGTATACACACACAAACATTAGCATTTACTGACACCATGCGGCCATGGTGATCATAGCAATCCAGAATTAAATGGACAGTTTTACTGTTTTTATTACAAACATGCTGTTTTAAAAACGTTTTAAACTAATAAAACCTTTAAAACAGAGAGTTGTTACAATTTTAATTCCAGTTTATTTGCAAAAAAAAAGTTCTTTCGGTGGGCCTCAAAATCACTGGGATTTAGGTCCTATTTTTATGTAATTTAAAAAAAAATAAGAGACTTGTTGGGTTTAAATCACTCCATTATGACAATGGACACGCTATACCTACACACAGTTCTATTCAAACAGTTCACAAAAGTAGATTTTCATCATAGGTGCCCTTTAATGCTATTTAAATAAAATTCAGAATCAAATAAAAGATTCTCAAACTCAAATGAGTATGTTTTGATGAGTTCAATTTGTTAATTAAGTGCCGTTATAGTTTTAGTTAACATTATGTGTACTCAAATGGTGTAAATACTCATAAATATTAGAAAAATGAAGAGCGATATCTGGTCAGAATAACAAATGTTTTCATATGTTTGAGTGAGGTTTCTCTAAATATTGATTTCTTAACGCTTCCGAAGTTGGTATATTGGTACTGTGTTGTTTTAAAGGGAACCTATTATGCAAAAATCCCCTTTAAACACAGTTGTGTGGCAACATTCTGTGAATATAATCCGCTTCTAATGTTAAAAATATATTCTATTTATTCATTTTTTAAATCAGTCTGCAGAAACACTTTGATTGACATTCTCCCTCTGCACATGTCATTAAAGAGGAAAAGCCCCGCCCATTTGTAACAATTGCTTCCTCATTAGCATAGGACATTAGTCTTGTTTTTGAATCTGCCACTATGCTGACACATGGGCATTTGTAGCTCCACCCTCTTTCGAAAAGAGGGCTGGGAGCACAGTCTCATTTGAATTTAAAGTAACAGTCACCAAAGTGGTACAATTGCGATCAAAATCTAAGGGGGCAATTTTCAACGCATTAATATAACATTATGTTGGGTGTATTTTGAGCAGAAACTTCACATACACAATCTAGGGACGTCAGAGACTTATTTTAAATCTTGTAGAAAGGGGTAAAATAGATCCTCTTTTGATCAATTGTCATATTTTGCTCTAAATGGAAACATTTTGATTTAAAATAGCCAAAAAAAACTAAAACATGGCTTTAGATCATACACACTTAACACATGCTCAGAAACTGAGCATTTGAGTTTTCTTTACATTTGTTCATAGCTATCTATGATTCAAATATTTATGCTGTATATTCGTTAGACTGCATTATATATCAGATCGGGATTGAATTTCTCACTTAATACACTACCTTTTTTTGTATTTCCATCTTTTGTACATTAAATACTGGAAAACTGTATCAGTGAAAAGAGTGACTGACCTCAGGAGGAAATCTCTCTTAAATGTTATGCATATTGTTGCATATTGTTATGTATATGTTGTAGTTTGATCATGGATGATGATGATCGGATGCACGCCTTTTTTATTGTAATATGAATTGCTGTCCATGCAGTGGTTTTCTTATGCATTTCACACTCAAGTGTATTGTTTGGTTTATGAATATTTTTGTTTATTAAACCGTAAAACTGTTTTCTGGCTTGTGTTTGGCTCGTTTTTTTCTGTTGTACAGTTTTAAATTTCAATTTGTCATAATTTTATTTTACGCTGTGACCACTTTTAATTTAAACTTGAGCCACCAAGATGAAGCCGATATAAAATACAAGTAGGAGATGGAAATAAGTAAAACCATAGCTGTGAAAATAATGAAAATAAACAAAGGCTTACAAACTGGGTGCATAAATAAATGAATAAATTAATTAATTAGTTGTAAATTAGTTTATATAATTTTTTTTTGGAATAAAGTACTAAAACCATAACTGAAATATAAAATAAATAAAAGCCAAATAAAAATGTCAAATTTTAAAAGAAAAAAAAGTTTAATATTACAATGTTTATATGCAAAGTTTTAATCTTGCAAATTTTATATTATAAATTATTGTAAAATATTAAATATACATTTTTTGGAAAATATTTTGTTTCTGTTACATGTTCCTGTGTATTTAATTACTTATATATTTATTTAATAAATTTTATCTTGGTCAAACTCTCGTCCAATTAAAATGTGTTTATATATAAACCTTTCTGAATAAATTAATAAAACCATACCTGCAATAGTAAAAACTGTGAAACTACATTCACAGCATGTAGGTTGCTGGTTCAAGTCCTGGCTGGGCCAGTTGGCATTACTGTGTGGAGTTTGCATGTTCTCCCCTTGTTGATGTGGGCCGTATTGTATGAGTGTGTGCATAATGAGTGTGAATGGGTGTTTCCCAGTACTGGGTTGTGGCTAGAAGGGCATCCGCTGCGTAAAACATATGCTGGAATAGTTCATTCCACTGTGGCGACGTCTGAAACTAAGCCAAAGGAAAATAAATGAACATTTTTATTTTATTTTATTTTATTTTATTTTATTTTATTTTATTTTATTTTATTTTATTTTATTTTATTTTATTTTTATTTTTTTATTATTATAATTATTTTTATTTATTTATTTATTAGTGACGTTCCTACAGAGTTCATATTCAATTAATGCTCCTTCCATAGACTATTTCTTTTATTTTCTCTTTATTATTGGACAGATAAAAATAAAACTGTAGCTGTCTGGATGAAATAGGGGAAACCTAATGAGCTATAACTTGTATAATATATCTTTTTTTGGGCATCAAAAAAGTGCAGTTCAAGGACATATGCTGTTGATGTGTAGAATCATGCTCATCTAAATTGAGTATATGGCTTTGTTTTATCATATATAAAATACACACATACACAGTATACACAAAATAAAGCCACTGTCTCATTTAGAAGTTTGAATTTTTCAGGGTCCTATACCGCCCCCTTGTGGTTGTTGAACAAGACTTAATTTTTTTTTTCATCAAATTTTTCTTGTATTTTGTATTTTTGAACACAGAAAAACAAGCCGTAGACAAACGGCATATAGCAAAGTGCATTGATTTACATGTAATAACCAATATACAGGTTGTTAAATTATAGTATTAATAATAGTGCCAACAATAACAACAAAAGTGACAATGAAAAGGAAAAACTAAAGAGGAAATGACAAAGACAGCTTACTCCATTTAAGTTGAAGTAATAAGGTAATTAATTAAATCATTAACTTCATTCTGAGTTCAAAACTCTTCATATGAGTAGAATTAACTTTCAGTAAATTTTGAGTTAACTAAACTCATTTGATTTGATAAAGTTGACTGTTGAGTTTTACAGTATGGATTTACTGTTGGTCTGATTTATTTTTAAAATAATCACTATAGGACCAGTTTTGCAGAACATTTCATAAATTGAGCAAAAACCTAGCATAATTTTACATGGCTTTTGGCAAAAAAATAGATTCATAATTCAATTAAAATGGATACATTTCTTGCTCCGATAGGACTGTAGGACAAACACATCATCAAAATGGCGTACCTGCAGACCAGTTTAGACTCTTTTCACAAATGTTAATTTCAAAATCTAACAGTACATTCTGCAGAAGAGCAATTAGCTACATTTCAATTCAATCTAGCTGAACACCTATTAGTCTTTCTACTTAATTAGCATTAATGCAAAAGAGGAAACCTTTACAATACTATACAATAAAATACAATATTTATTAATAAAGCACATTTAAAAACAACCAAAGTTCACCAAAGTGCTGTAAATAGGAGTACTAAAGACAGAATAAAAAATGTAAAGGGAAACAATTAATCAGTAAAAGCAATACAAACAGTAATCAAGGGGTATTAACAGTGAGAGAAAAGATATATGTCATTAAAACGAAGTTAATAGAATTGAGAAAAAATAGGGGAAAGTCTATTGTGAATTGCTAGAGTGTTCCAGAGTTCTGTACTGTAAACTACAGTACTGTATTAAAAAAGGTAATATAACTTATATACTAGTAGTATTAGTGTGTTTTCAAAGGTTTAGATGCCAGGAATCTCTATACATGATCATCCTTGTGTGAGGGACAATATTGTAAAAGACAAATTCATTCTTGTATAATGACACTGTTTATACTGTACAAAATGAATATTATAAAGGATTAATGGTTATATGAGCAATATATCAGTGTGATATATCGACACTGGTGGGAGGCATGCCTTCACATGAATGCGCAAAACGAGGGGTAGGGGTAAGGGGAAGGGCTAAGGGGTAGAATTGTGATTGGGCCTTAGTGTCCCACCAGTAAGGATATACAGCCATATCGCACTGCTACGAGTGTGATGTTGTGTTTGTGTATCGTGTCGAACAACAGTTTGACAGTATAATTGTGTAAATAAAAAAGAAAATCAAACACAGGGAGTCTGAAAAACTTCTGCCATTCATTCACATTTGCAGCTGGTCAGAACAGCAGAAACTGTTGCTACTTCACATGTCATTTTAGAGATAGTATTTGAAAGATTCTCTAGTGTAATATCTATAGTGATAACACACAGGTGATTTTGCTCACATTTTAAGATTATAAGGCTGAAAGGCATAAAATGTCTCAGTCAACAGAGATTTCCCAGTATTTCTCTGTTGCATTGGGATCACAATAATTAATGTAAAAAAAAGACTCAAAAGTACATTATGTTGTACAACAGCTGCAATATTTGTGTAGAGTAATACACAAGGGTCAAGAGGCTATGTACAAGTACTGTTATTGCTATATATATTTAAATCCATGAATAGATGGATGAACGAATCCAAATCCATGAATAGACTTTTAAAGGTGCCATACTTGAGGTGCTTTTTTATTTCTTCTTGTTTTCCTTACCTTCAGTGAATCTGTTAAATGTAGATTTCAAGGCTAACCCAATCTGTGTGATAGGTCTGGTGTAGTATTTGCACAGTGGCATACTCTTCTCCACAACCTAACATGGACCCTGAGGTTCACCTTTCAAAAAATATTGTCTTTCTGACAAATATTGGTCAGATTTCTAAAAAAAAGCTTACTGTGGTCTTTTGAACACTGTGACCTGATCTGTTATTTGCTTCACTTTCTTCAAACTTCTGTAGTCTGTATGTACTGTACTTTAGCTTTACAGCAGGGATAAACTCAGTTCCTGGAGGGCCGCAGCCTTGCAGAGTTTCGATCCAACCCTGTTTCAAACACTGGTTTCAAACAAGCATGAAGGACTCAAATAGTTTGATCAGGTAAGTTTAAATAGGGTTAAAGCTAAACTGTGCAGAGCTGTGGCCCTCCAGGTATTCAGATTGACACCAATGCTTTACAGGATGTGAATGATGTGAGTTTGAATCTCTTCACCGGACCAAACTCTTATGATTTGATTTTTCCTTCATCCAGCAGAAACTTTGTGTAGGTACTGAACATAATAAATACTTCAAAGAAATGTCTGTGAATCCTCTTAGATGTATGGAAACATCATTTATTGGCTTTCTCCATAGGGCTCCCTCTGTCATTTATATAGTTGCAGGAAAAGTATAGTGAATCCTTTGGATTTACATTGATGAGTTGGCATGAAATGGAAGTTGGAATAGTTTTCCTGCTTCTTGAAAAAAATGTTAGAATGGCTTTCTGAAAAAAGTATGTACAGTAAGGCATTTATTATTAGATGAGCTTACTTCACAAGTTTCACTTGTAGTGTTACAGCAAGTTCTTTCATGGATAGTTCTTTTCAACTTCATAATTGTGTTAAAATTTGCCCTATTTTTCGATATGTGAATTCCCATAACTGTGAAGTAAATCATAGTTTCGAGGCATGTAATTGGCTGCTGGCTGCTGATGTCACACTTTCATGTGCACAAGAAGCTTCATGAACTAAGGATCAAAGCCTAAATTTACACAGAAAGTTGATAATCGGCATTACAGTACAAACAAAGTCTGACTATTTTTTTGTCCTTATATATACAAAAGGTGATAGCAAAATAAGCTGCCCGTTCACAGAGCTCTGTGTCCAAACACAATATAGAAAGGTGAGGGGAAGCAAAAGATGTGTTAGAAAATATTGTACACACAATAAGGATAACTGCATCCTGTAGAAATTTGTGAAACAAAACCCATTCTAAAATGTAGAGGAGATTCATAAAGAGTGGACTGCAGCTGGAGTCAGTGCTTCAAGTACCACTACGCACAGACGCATGCAAGACATGGGTTTCAGCTGTCCCGTTTCTTGTGTCAAGCCACTCTTGAACAACACACAGCATCAGAAGCGTCTCACATGGGCTAAAGCCTGGACTGCTGCTGAGTGCTCCAAAGTTATGTTCTCTGATGATTCCTTTGGAAATCAGGGTCCCAGAGTCTGTTGGAAGAGAGGAGGGGCACACAATCCACGCTGCTTGAGAACCAGTCTAAAGTTTCTACTGTCAGTAATGGTTTGGGGTGCCATGTCATCTGCTGGTGTTGCTCCACTGTGTTTTCTGAGGTCCAAGGTTAATGCAGCATTATACCAGGATGTTTTTTAGAGCACTTCATGCTTCCTGATGTTGATCAACTTTATGGAGATGCAGATTTCATTTTCTAACAGGATTGGCACCTGCACACAATGCCAAAACTGCCTGGTTTAAGGACCATAGTATCTCTGTTCTTAATTGGCCAGCAAACTCACCTGACTTTAACCCCATTATTATTAATATGTTATTTTGAAGAGGAAGGTGTGATATTCTGGATCCAACAATGCAGAAGAGCTGAAGGCCAATATGAGAGCAACCTGGGCTCTCATAACACCTGAACAGTGCTACAGACTGATCCACTCCATGCCACACCACAGTGCTGTAGTAATTCAGTCAAAAGGAGTCCCAACTATGTACTGAGTGCTGTGCATGCACATACTGTTCTTCTTCTGTTCATACTTTTCAGTTGGCCAAGATTTCTAAAAATCCTTTCTTAGTATTGATCTTACATAATATTCTAACTTACCGAGATACTGAATTTGGAATTTTCATTAGTTGTCATCAAAATAATAAAAATTAAAACAAATAAACATTTGAAATATTTGTTGAACATGTTTGCGTGTTACTGATATATTATTTATTTATTTTTATTTATTATCCATTCAAAATAGTTGGTTGATCTCTGGAATCATTGTACTAATATTATTGCAAAATATGCATATGCTATAGACCTATATGTTTAAAGCTCCAATCTTTGTTCTTTGTCAATTTGAAACGTGCAATTGCAGTTATTTATGGACCGATCATCTTTACATGGGTTGTGCTTTTTAGTGACAAATTCTATCAAACTTTGACCCCAATAATAATTTTCAGCAGAAAATGTTCTGATGTCTTTTTGTCTTTTGTTCTGACCAACTGAGAATTAGAAGAAAAAAAATCATTATGAAGAATGAAGAATGAAGAGCAACGAATGAATCTCATTTATTTAGTTTTTTTTGTTTGATTACATTAAATAACAGAGGTGTCACTTTAAAAATGCACACATCTAACGTTATAACGAAAGCATTCGATTGCTTTCCTAATGTTTTATGCTCATTTAGGACAAAATTAATTGTGTTTGAAAAAAACAAACCAAAAACATCAAAGTCGACATCTTCAGATGTTATTATTATTAATTATGTATATTTGTCTGTTCAAACACACATCCAAAACCCAGACTTTCACTATTCTTTAAATCGTGTGTACAGAATCTGTTTGGGAAACAGCGTCTATTTATCACTATGGAGCGCGTCAGCTGACAGTCACGCACCGCTTTATGACTGTTTTGAGGATTGCATAGGAG
>CAIGQQ010033155.1:996834-1012373 GCA_903798035.1 Danio albolineatus
GGGGCCATATATTAATTTTAAAGTGTTTCATGCCTAAATAAAACGGAAGCAAAGAACTGACATTTAAGAGCAAGGGGCGGCCCCTGGTGGTTTGGCGGAATGGGTTGCGTATAGAGAGGATCGGCTCTTAAATGTTTATTGCCACCCTTCAGAGAAAGACTGAAAATACGGGAGAAATACGGGAAAATACCTTTACGGGATGATTTTGGGATAGAACTGTAAAATACGAGAGAATCCCGGAAAAAAACGGGAGGGTTGACAGTTATGTCCTAACTACGTGACACAATGCTGCAACATGTGACAAAAAGGTCTTTTTTCTATGTTAAAAGGGGTTTTTGTCCTAACCACCTATGACAGCGAGGCACCGAATGTATATTTTAGATGGTTTCTGTTTCTGCGACTTCACAGATTTTCTTCTGTGGTAGTGAGGACGGGATAGTGGATAATGTCCTGTAGCGAGTCAATGTGTTTTTGTGAGAAAAATATCCATTTAAAACTTTATAAACAGTTTTATGTAACGTCCGCTAACTGTTGTGTTTACGGGAGACTGCTTTTCATTGTATGATTGCTTAACAAGTGTTGCAATTAGCTAATCAGCACTGAACCATGTTCACTGACAGTTGAAGCATTCTGTCAGACAACTAGCAGAAGTTACAGTATACAAAACTGTTTCTAAAGTTTTAAATATAGACATTTTACTTAAATATGCGCTAAATGTCTACAGAAGACCTTTTCAGACTTTCAGATTCAGACACGTGCACTAAAAATGAAGAATACGAGTCGTGGGACAAACAGCAGAGGGCGCACCTGCATCATTATTGTAGAGAACAGCTCATGAAAAGGTGAAGTGCAGTGGAAAACAGCTGTAGGAAGATGAATCCTCAGTATCAATCTATAACTTCATCATTGGTTTTTACATTGTATACGACATAAATTCACTATTTTGTCCTTTTAGTGCTACTTTAAGTGGAAGCATTCTTATGCCAGTCATTTATGAACAGATGACAAAGTTCACTATGTTTCAATAATGAATCCAAAAAATTAAACTGGAGGTCAAAGATAGGTCAAAAACAATAACATCATTTGATCACCGATAAGGGCATTGGGTCAGATGTTTGTACATGTGAATGTGAATGTCAAATTCAGTTTGGAGTGTGGACAAGATCAGATTATTTTATTGTCTCGTGGTTTGAGCATAAGGTAGGTTATTATTTATTAATGTGGCTTACGGTTTATGACCCTCATGTGTTCCTCCTGGAGCCACACAGACACACACAGAGACACACACACAAACAAATAGAGTCTCAAATGGGTGATGGCGTCCTGTGGCTGTGACAGGTGGGTAAAGGCTTAAGAGTTCACAGTGCTGTCTTTGTCTCACACATGGTGTGATTTTGAGATTAAAATAAACCAGACATGCTTAGAGACAACATTAGGCTTATAAAATTATTGCTCTTAGCATTAAAATAATAAATAGCATAAACACTTTCACATAACTCTAAAAAATGACAGAAGGTAAAATGCAGAGTGAAACATTAGCGACATTAGCATTAGCGATGTCTGTTGTCTGCTACAACTGTACCATAAACAAAGGATATGTTTTCCACAAAACTTTATTAACAGTTTCACTATAGAGTTTCACCACATCTCAAAAAGTTTTAAAACATTTTAAGCAAGTTTGCTTTTGACAACACTTCTCATGTGAATGAATGCATTCAGACAACAACAAAAAGCCACCCACTCTCTGCCAACTGACCTAAGTCTTAAACATTACAGGACATGTAGTTGAAGTGCACTTGTTAGACAGGATTTGAACTTAGCTGTCGGAAATCATACGTTTACATTTGAGTGCAAAAAAGATAAAAGCACAATGTTCTCTCATGATTCCTATTTGTTTCATGAACATTTAGAGTTCATGGACATTCAAGTGTATTTTGTGGCAGAACAGTAGCAAAAATGCTGCTCTCTATATTATTATTTTTTAGTTGTTTCCTTTCCAGCTCAAATTGCATCAAAATGTTAGTTAGATCAGAAAAAGCTCTTACATGCAACCATTTACAGAGTCTCCCCTCAAAGAAATATGTGGTCAAAAGTGGACATGAAGATTTGGATTAAAACACCAGGTGTAAACAGTAAAGTGGCTCTTGTCTGGTTGAGATCTGATAAACTAAAACAGATCTTATTACCAGTGTTGAACAGAGCATTTAAAGCAGGGTGATGTTATATCCAAACAATCATGGAATGCCAGTAACTCTTTTTATATAAAAAAAAAAAAAGAAAGTAAGAAAAAAAAGCGGTAACACTTTATTTTGATGGTCCCTTTTGTGCATTTTGTTGACTAAAAGTTGCACTGCAACTTCATGCCAATTCTTATTTGAGTATTAGAGTTTCTGATTAATATCTGCGGATACTGCTTCTTCAACAGAGATCTAACTGATTATAAGAAACATGCAAGTACATGTCAGCTTACACTAACCCTAACCCCAACCTAACAGTCTACTTAAAATCTATTGAGAATTAATTGGCATGTAGATGCAATGTAACTTAAATTTTACAAAATACGTTAAAAGGACCATCAAAATAAAGTGATACCAAAAATGCTTTTTTTTTTTTACATTAGATTTCATGTTGACTTAAAACACATCAGATATTGATAGAGTTGGTAAGATTTTTTTGTTAATAGAATTGTTTGAGGTTAAAAAAGTTCACATTCTTAGTGGGATAGTTCACTCGCTTTCTTTTTTTAATTACCCTTACAGTATGTTGTTCCAAAACAGTATAACTGACTTTCTTCAGTTTTTCTTAACACTGACTTTCATTTTCTGGACAAAGAAATGTGAACTCAAATTTGTTAGTTCTGTTTGTTAGAATTTTATTTTTAATATTTGTATTTTGTTAGTAAATAATTTTTTAAAAGTCATCTGCAAAGTGAATCTAATATTCATTACATTACATCCAGGGCTTAAAATTCAAATGTTCAAATTTGAGTAAAAATCTGAATTGAAGAGAATGCCTTGTAAATTTGTTGACGTCAATAAAAACAGATTTTAAAAGAGAAGTTTCCATGTGGGATTCTTCCAAAATAAAAGCCCTGTGTTTTAAAATTTAAAGGTACTGTATGTACACTTTTGCCTCTTCTAAAGCATATAAATACCATAATATGCTTGCAGATATTTAAGAAATATGCTAAGTGAGCATTCTTGTTTATAAACAATGCTGAAGTCAGATATTCTGCTTTAAAAATGTGCGTTACGTGCTGGAATGGCTGTCTTTGTTTTAGTTTTTTTTAACCTGCCCAATGCCAGTTTAACTAATTATATTTCAGCACCCTGGGTTGCCTTGGTGGAAAACTGTGTATTTCATTCATTCAGTCAGGGAGGCTCTCAAACCTTGATTCCATGACTGAAATGTGACCTCTGGTGGACAGTAGCAGAATTTGAAATGAGATGCAGATTCAGTTCCACATAAGGTGGTTATTAGCAAATAATATAAATATTAAGAACGTGCACATTAGCTTAACAGGTCACATTGTAACCCCGTTTCCTAGCAACACGCTATGTGACAAGAGTTGCAGTGATTTGGCTGTTTGCACCAGATGAAACACGACAGAAATTTAAATACAGCCATTCAAGCACAGAATATACACTCACTCACGTAAAGTTAATAATCTAATTAAAACATATTATGCCTCTTTAACTATATTAAATGTAGATGCTGAATCACTGTGTTGGCTTGCACTGAGTCACAGTTCTAGTTCAAAGTTCACTGTTTTATTTGTATTTTCAAGATTTGAGATCTGCTGCTGCTTTCAGTAGTATGGCAATAAATGTCATGTAAAATGGCATTCAAACACACAATTTAGCCTCAATCACACTTCAAGCAATTGCCTGTAGAAGTGACATGTCAATGGAGAGTGAGCGACAGAGACCGTTGGCCGCAATGGGCTTGTCGAGCAATGCAACAAATTAGAGAATCCTTCAATTTATTGCAAATGAGGTGCGATATTATTGAGCGACAGCCAATAAGAGCACCAGTAGTGCTCATGTGATCCTTTCTCAGCTCGCTCTGAGGCTGGTTGTATTTGTGCTGTATATACCTACAGTACACCTGTGTTTGAAGCAGGTCACCACCCAGAGCGAAAGGCGCAGCTACAAAGTCGCTGCTAGTTTGAATGAGGCATTAGCATTAAACACTGAAAAAAGGTGTACCTGAGGTGATCATTGTCAGCTTTCTGTTGTTCAGCAGCAAAAAATAGGAACTGTTTCTAAAATATAAATTCCAGGTATTGGTTAGGACAATAACTGATTTTAGTCAGAAAATATTTAATATGACAATATTTGCCTGCCATTGCTTTTTTTTAGAACACGATTTAAATCAGCCTTTAGACTCGATGGTCAGGCTCGCTCCTGTTGGTCCTCAATCTGGCCACCTGCATTTGCGTGTTTTGATCCAGGAATGCAATACCCAGTTTAACCACTGCGTGTCAAACTTACATACTGCACCTTTAAAGCAATGAAAAAGTAAACAAAAATGTTGATAACAACAACAACAAAATAATAATAATAATAATAATAATAATAATAATAATAATAATAATAATAATAATAATAATAATAATAATAATAATAATTTCAATTAAATGTTTGCCCAGGCACCACGGTGGCCTAGTGGTTAGCACGTTCGCCTCACAGCAAGAAGGTCGCTGGTTCAATCCCCGGCTGGGCCAGTTGGCATTTCTGTGTGGAGTTTGCATGTTCTCCCCGTGGTTGCGTTGGTTTCCTCCGGGTGCTCCGGTTTCCCCCACAGTCCAAAGACATGCGGTACAGGTGAATTGGGTAAGCTAAATTGTCCGTAGTGTATGTGTGTGAATGAGTATGTGTTTCCCAGAGATGGGTTGTGGCTGGAAGGGCATCCGCTGCGTAAAACAAATGCTGGATAAGTTGGCGGTTCATTCCGCTGTGGCGACCCCGGATTAATAAAGGGACTAAGCCGAAAAGAAAATGAATGAATGAATGTTTGCCCAATTTGTTTTGATAGATTGATAATAAAATAAGGACACATAAAAAAACAGTCAAAATACATCATTTTGGAAAATATTTATTATAAATAATAATATTGAATATGAATTCTTTTTTTTTTTTGCAAAAAGATGCATCAGAAGGTTAAATCTTACACTGACATTGCCCTGACATTTCACCTCTCTTTCACCCTCACTTTCACGTTCTCTCCTCAGGAACTTATCATGCTCAGCAAATCTGAAACATGTATTTTTGAACTGAATGAATAGTCTATTCAGTTGAAAATCTTTCACAGTCAAATCTCCCTTCAGACCACCTGACAGTTGGGAGAGAGACAGAGCGAGAGCGAGACACCGTTAGTAATTAACTGCTTTCACGACCGGAGCCATTAGCAGCACAGAACTACATTAAAATTGCATCGTAATGGCCGGAGGCACACAGGCTGCTTGAACAGTGGATACATCTGAGTTCTGCTGGGGGTTCAGTGCTGATGGGACATCTCCAGCTGAAGTTTTTGAACTTAAGACGAGGAGACAACCAGCACTCTATGAGATGTTTTAAGTGTTTAGGTAACCGTCACAAAAGGGGATGAGACCGAACGAGTGTGGTTATAGAATCCTCTCTCACCCTTCCACTGTTCAGTGCATATTATTTTAATCAGGTATTATTTTAATATCTTTTCAATATGCCATTTGTTCAGTCATTTTGGGTCATCCAAATGTTTGTCAAAAAAATAAAAATAAAAATAGTTGCCTTAAATTTTAAGTTGAATCAAATTGAATCAAGTCATTTCAACTTATACAATACATTAAAAGAACATTCCACTTTTTTGAAAAAAGACTAATTTTATAACTTCCTAGAGTTATAATAGTTAGGTTTTACAATTTTTGAACCCTTCAGCTCTATTTCTTGCAGGGGCACGTTTAGCTTAGCATAGCATAGCCTATATCATTGAATCGAATTTTAAACCATTAGCATTGCAATCAAAGTGATCAAAAATAATTTTCCTGTTTAAAGCATGACACTTCTGTAGTTACACTGTGTACTAAGACATGAAAAGTTAATATTTTCAAGGCCAAAAGGGCTAGGATCCAATGGCGTAGTCCTAACTATTACCAATCCCAACCCACGCAACCCAAATTTTTAATCAGTGTTTCCTTGATTCCTTAGTAATATATCAATTTATTTAACATTAACATTAACAGTTGTGTACATTTGCAATTTTCAGTTGGGTAACACTTTATTTTGATGGTCTATTGAGTAATAGTAGACTGTTACTTAAATTCAACAAACAGACCATCAAAAAAAAGTGTGGCCGTCAGTTGTGCATGCTTAAACTTATTGTATATTCCAGGGGTGCACAAACTTGGTCCTGCAGGGCTGGTGTCTTGCAGAGTTTAGCTCCAACCTCTTTTAGACACACCTGAACAGGTAATCATGGTCTTAGCAGGTAAGACAGCTACACTTACTGGCCACTTTATTAGGTGAACTTGTCCAACTGCTCGTTAAGGCGAATACTGTGTCTAATCAGCTAATCACATGGCAGCAACTCAATGCATTTAGGCATGTAGACATGGTCAAACTGAGCATCAGAATGGGGAAGAAAGGTGATTTAAGTGACTTTGAACATGGCATGGTTGTTGGAGCCAGATGGGCTGGTCTGAGTATTTCAGAATCTGTTGATCTACTGGGATTTTCAAGCACAATCATCTCTGGGGTTTACAGAGAATGGTTCGAAAAAGAGAAAATGTCTAGTGAGCGGCAGTCCTGTGGGCGCAAATGCCTTGTTCATGCCAGAGGTCCGAGGAGAATGGCCACACTGGTTTGAGCTGATAGAAAGGCAAAAGTATTTCAAATAACCACACGATACAACCGAGGTATGCAGAAGGGCATCCTGAATGCACAACACATCGAACCTTGAGGCAGATGGGCTACAGCAGCAGAAGACTACACTAGTTGTCACTCCTGTCAGCTAAGGACAGGGAACTGAGGCTACAGTCCACACAGGCTCACCAAAGTTGGACAATAAAAATTTGGAAAAATGTTGCCTGGTCTGATGAGTCTCGATTTCTGCTGCAACATCCGGATGGTAGGGTCAGTCTTTCACATTAACAACATGAAAGTATGGATCTATCCTGCCTTGCATCAACAGTTCAGATTGGTAGTGGTGGTGTGGGATATTTTCTTAGCACACGTTGGGCACATTAGTACCAATTAAGCATCGTGTCAATGCCACAGCCTACCACAGCCTACCTATTGTTGCTGTACATGTCCATCCCTCTATGACCACAGTGTACCCATCTTCCGATGGCTACTTCCAGCATGACAACATGGCATGTCATAAAGCATAAATCATCTCAGACTAATTTCTTGAACATGACAATCAATTTACTGTACGCAAATGACCTCCACAATCACCAGAACTCAATCAAATAGAGCACTTTTGGTATGTGGTGGAACGGGAGATTAGGCAGTTCTGGATTAAGACAGTTCTGAAGGCAAAAGGGGGTCCAACCTGGTACTAGTAAGGTGTACCTAATAAAGTGGCCAGTGAGTGTGGATTGAGTACTGTATGTTGTTAACATAAACTGTAAGTTAAAAAAGGGAAACAAAATCAAAGCACACTTCTTCAAAAACTACAATATGTGTTCCTTAAAACTGACTTAACATATTAGGCTGAACTTAATATTAACTTGTAAACAAATTGTCTTAAAAAAACTATTTTAATAGATTAAATTTAACAAAAACATATGTTTTCATGACTTTTTTTATGATGACTTGATTAAAATTCCTATTCATGATATGAAATTTGCCCTTATACGTTACATGTACATGTGGCCATTGTGGCCATGTTTTTACTTTGTGCTCAATGTATTTCACACAGCATGGTGCATGATTAAATGCTCAGTTTGACAACATTCAATCATTATGATCATCTAACAGTGTGCCGTAAATTACGTTAATGATGTAATTTTACATGCTTCAGTCAGGAAAAAAAGCATTTGAATAATTGCATGCCTTAAACACATTAAGGCTGTCACAGCTCAAATTTATCTCAAACATAATAAAAGACATTCACTTTGAAATCTTCACAGAACTTGTCCCTCAGTGTAACTATAATGTAACTGTATTTATGTTATTGGCAACACAGGCACATTTTGGATAAACTGTATGTACTTGGATGTACTGTTTCATTTTATTTTACTTAAGATGTACAATGTAATGTCATACATGCTACATCCTCAAATATTTTATTTATTTATTTATTTATTTATTTAATTAATTATTTTTATTTATTTATTTATTTATTTATTTATTTATTTATTTATTTATTTATTTATTTATTTATTTATTTATTTATTTATTTATTTATCTCATTCTTTCATTTTCTTTCCGGCTTAATCCTTTTATTAATTTGGGATCTTAACAGCGGAATGAACCACCAACTTATCCAGCATATGTTTTACGCAGCAGATGCCCTTCCAGCTGCAACCTATCTCTGGGAAACATCCATACACATACACTACAGACAATTTAGCCTACCTAATTCACCTATGCCACATGTCTTTGGACTTGTGGGGGAAACCAGGGCACCTGGAGGAAACCCACGGGGAAAACATGCAAACTCCACACAGAAATGCCAACTGAAGCCGAGGCTTGAATTAGCGACCTTCTTGCTGTGAGGCGATTGTACCCACTACGCCACCGTGGCGCCTATATTTATATAGTGTAGCAAAATTAATAGACGTAAAAATGTAAGAAAAATAATCAACGAACAAGAATCAAGAGAACCTCCTGAGAACAATCCAATGGTTATTGATATTGATTGATATGCAAGTCGAATTAAATATAAACACAGATTACAGATTAACACACTGTACGGGTTGCTATTAATAATCAGGAATATGCAAATATATATGAACATAATATACTGTACAGGTTGTTGTTTGCTAGATATAGATATGTATATCATACATTTAAAAATGTATATATGCATATTTATTATATATGAATAAACAAAATATATAACATAATTTGGAAAAACAGTAGAGTCGTGATATTTGAGTAACATGAACAATTCAGAATATGTGTTTCAAGATACACCATTTCATTTAAGAATGGAAAGATACACTAACAAGCGTATACTGTAGAATAATAATGTGACAAAATAATCATAGACCAAAATAGTTTACAATAAATATTACACTGGATCCCAAAACCAGTAATATATTTTAATTTTATGATATTGAGATGTATGTGATGAAAGTTAAATAAATAAGATTATCTTTAATGTATACTTTGTTTGAAAAGCACAATATTTGGCAGAGATACAATTTAAAAAAAACCTATAATATGAGGGTTCAAAAATCTAAATATTGAGAAAATCACAAATAAATATTGAGAAAATCACAAATACAGATTTCTGTGACCCTGCAACACAAACCAGTCATATGTGTCAATTTTTAGAAATTGAGATTTACATCACCCAAACGCTAAAAAATAAATCAGCTTTCCGTTGATGTATGTTTGCTACGAAAGAAACATAATTGGCTGAGATGTAATTACTTTAAAACCTGAAATCTGAGGGTTCAAAAAAAAAGTTGTCAAACTGATGTTATTAGCAATGCATATTACTAATAATCATATGTGTAGTTTCGATGTATTACAGTAGGATATTTACAAAATATCTTCATGGAACATGATCTTTACTTAAAATAGTAGCCTAATGATTTTGGCATAAAATTAAAATCAATATTTTTGACCAATACACAATTTTTTGTGTCTTGCCCAAAATACTTTTCCAGCATAAAACTGTTTTTGTGCTCCAGAGTCACAAATGATAATGACTGATAAAAAATAATCAATAAAGGACAATAAATAAGAGGATAATAATAGTAACAATAATCAATGACAATTTCAACACAATACAAATTAATATTCATACTGTTACAGCTGCAGTAGCCTCCATACTGAGTATTCGACACGTACCATCACGTACCCTATATTTCCCTGAATGGAAAGGCAAAAAATATGAATAAAGCTTCTTTTAGCGCGGTTAAATAATAATGAATGAGGGGACGAAAGAAGCTCCCACAGCTGGAACGGGTAAATGAAAGCAACGTTACCGAAGGCGACCGCAGGAGGGCAACACACACAACACTTCAGTTAATCACATGTTCACAGGAGCTTTGAAGTTGCCCGTGGATGTCATGTACCAACACTGTGATGGGTGCACGCATAGCCATAAAAGTGCAGACCCCGACACACGAAAGCCCGGACGAGAGGACCGAGGAAAGTTGTCCGGGTCGCACAACTTACCCAGACCTCACGAAGAGATGAGATCCCACCGGAGGGACGCGCGCCACCCCAACTGCACGGTTTATTTCGTTGATTGAGAAAAAGTTTCATGAAGATATACAATGTTTATGAATGGGAGTTCTCTGAACAGCTCTGCACTGGACCCTAGCGAGCAAGCACTTCAGCGGCCGCCCTGGGTCACTACTACTCTCGGGTGTTTCCTCATATTCACTATAGTGGTGGATATTTTAGGAAACCTGCTGGTGATTTTCTCCGTCTACAGAAACAAGAAACTTCGGAACGCAGGTGAGTCGCGCGCGCGAGCTGCCTGGCACAGGTGCATCCGCATTCGACTTGATATTTATTTTAACAAGAACTGTTTAAGGGTGATGTTTTGAAACATGGAGATGGAAGAGCAGACCACACTGACAGGCAGGATTTATGTGGCAGAGCGCGCTTCAGTATCAAGCGCGCACGTTTCATGTTTGCATGATATCGCGTCGACATTTCTACACCGTGTGTTTTCTCTATCTAAAAATGCTGATTTTTATCCAAAACGCAACATAATGGCACTTTATATCACATACTTCGAACGTGTCCGTGTTTTTGCGCACGGCTGTTTACAAAAGTGCCACCAGAATGAACATGGATAGCTTACCAGCCAGCACTCGCAGCTGGACAGAATCTTATCAAATGAAACGTTATTATGGTTGAATCCACTCTCCACATTCCAGTACCATTCTAATACGAAGTAATTTAAATTAACTCCCCGTGCTTAATAATTAAACAACTTGTAAACACACCTTGGTAATGACTGTTAAGTGTGGACACCGATGAATGTTTGGTCGAGTCCATCAAATTTAAGATAACAACTCCAAAGATGCTTTAACTCTATCAGTGTCCATTTCAGTTAAATTAGTAAATAGTGGTAAACTGAGGTATTAGTAAAGTATATAAGTTAAAACATCATGGTGTGATGTACAGAGTAATCTCTGTAAACATAATAGCTATAACTACTACACATTAAACGGGTATTCTATTGCAAACTACAAGATGTGATTTCAGTAATCCTACTTTCCGTTCAAACTTCAAATCTAAGTGCCTTTCAGACCATACCTATTAAGAATTATTTTTAATTTTGTTTTCAACACCATTTGGTTTTACCAGCTTTAGCAGTTGGCAATTTTAGCAATGCTTCTTCATGATGTGTTAGAACTTCTTAAGTGTGTCTCTTTGGTGACAAGCCAGATTTGTGGGTGGTCAAAAACAAGAAACCCCAAAGAAAGTGATCCAAGGGACATCTTTATTGAATCATTGAGCAAATTAACCGAAATCAGTCTAGTGATTACCTCTAACATTCTTGTCAACACCAAATCAATGATTTTTTTTACTATTAAGAATCAGTAATTAAATTCAAGCCATTTGTATATAATATTTACTGGTTCATAGGCAAAGTTTTGTAATGTTTAATAGTGTGTTTGAGTTTGAACTTTTAGGGTTATGAGGAAGTTTTTGGCTACTGTCATTGGATGCCTCTAAGACTGGAAGACCAAATATTTGCTCAGGCACCAATAGTTCCAAGAGGAACCTTTCACATCTTTGGAAACATTTCATCACACGAAATGTTCTCTATAGTGGAAAAAAAAAGTGTTTCAATACACATATTAAAATAACTTTGTTGTCACCGAATGTTTTTTTAGGAGAACCAAAAATGCATCACTGTAAAAACCACTTTTGTTTTTGTTTTTTAAAGTGTACAATGATTATCTTTTAAAATGTAGATGAAGAACTATTTTACATTAGACATGTTATGAATAAGCAGATTTTTTATTATTATTATTTTCTTGCATCTGTGTAATCTCTGGCATTCATCGTGTATGTATTTTTAGATCTTGAGTTATTTGTCATGTGTTGTTTGCTTACATACTGTATGAAAGGAACACCGATGTAATAATCATATCCAACATTTACTGGCTGATGAACAGAATTTCTTGATTTTTAATAATAATATCTTTGAATTTGAGCTTGAATTTGTCAGGCTGAGTAATGAGGAAGTTTTGGCTACTGTTGGAAGCTAAATTGAAAGACCATGTTTACTCAAGAAGAGAAAAGATAACATTAACAAGATGGAGACATTCATGAACACATTAAGAACACATTAAGACCATGAAAAGATTAGACACACATCGTGATAAAATATGTTTGATTATTGTATTGTATTGGATAAAATTGCCTTCAATCCACATGTTCAATCAACACATTTTTAATTTAAAGTAGCTAATCCGAAAGTGCCTATTTAAAGAAGACGTGAATCATCCAGGCACGAACAGGTTAAATGAATTATTTTGGGAACTCCATATCTGTGTACCTGTCAGCAGTTGCGCTTTGGGTCTTCCCTGTCTTTTGCTGTTTCACTGTTTGAGGTCGACCAGGCGCGCACCCGAGCATTAAACGCTGAACTGAACCCAGAGATGCTGTTTGGCTCTATTAGGGAAAAATGAACACGCTCTTTGGATTTGATTGACATGCTCTGCCGGATATAAGGCAGTTTATTTTGGCATTCATCTGTCCACATCAGTATGTGCCATGGGATTGCATTTCTTGTCCTGTCAATCAAAGAATGGGAAAATAACACACGGACGGGATTCCTGTCCAAAATGTTAATATCAGCCGATAAGTGGTGGAAAACGTGACTCAGAGGGACTCGTTAGAAAAACAGCGGACTCAATTCAATTGAGCTTTGACCCACATTGTGAAAAATTGACATTTTTCCAAGGCGCTCATTAAAGCGCATGGACATTAGGGAAGGAGAGAAGTATGAAAAAAAAGCGCGACGAATATCCGCGCGCACAAGTTTGTTCGGTTCGCGTGCACGTGCGGGCTGTGCCAAGTTCACGCGCTCTCTTTGCACTCTTGTAGTTCGCCAAGGGGACATGTAGTTCGTGGTTTCATTCATTTGGTATGACAGTTTTAATCCTCCGTTTCATTTTAATCCACAAGAATCAAACAAATCAAATAGGCTATACACGTGTTTACGCAATGTAATGCACAAGGATAGATACTCTATAGCACTAATGCACCATATGTCTGTAAGTTTAACTAGAAATGATTGATTCCAAAGCAAATGCTCGTATTTTTTATTGTATGTATTTTTAGTTCTTGAGTTATTTGGCATGTGTTGTTTGCTTAATATATGGAAGGCACATCACTATAGTAGTTATATCCAATATTTGGTTGTTATTTTTTTTATAATGTTGTTGAACTAGAACTTTATTTGTCAGGTAGGGTTATGAGGAAGTGTTTGGCTGCTGTTTAAGACATAATGAAAGATCAGATATTTGCTCAAGAAGATAAAAGATAATAATAAGAGGCAGACTTTCTTGTTAAACAAGTTACAGAGACCATGAAAACATTAGACACACACATCCTGAAAAAATTGTTATTGTTTTGTGTAAAATGTCTTTAATCCATTAATCACCACTAACGTCTTGAATTTAAAGCGATCTGAAAGTGAAGTGTTTATTTAAAGGAAATGGGAATCATTGAAAAGAACAGACACATTTCCTGCAAAGGACAATAAAGTATAACTCAACTAACAGTGGGCTTATTAGAAACTCTTTGACTTTTCAATTTATAATTTAATTAAGCAGTTTAATTAATTTGGTTTACGACAGACCATAAAGGGATTGTTTAGATGTCAGACTAATACCAGCTTTTCAATTCAAGTGCTCCTTGCATGGCAGTCAGATATTATGAATGGGTTTTATATTAATTTAAATCTAATTTAAATACTACATATGATAAAGTTTTTATTTAATATTTTGTAATTTTTTAAAGAATTTCGTGGTATAAATGCATTATTTAGGGCGATGCAGTGGGTAGCGATGTCGCCTCACAGCAAGAAGGTCGCTGGTTCGAGCCCCGGCTGGGTCAGTTGGCATTTCTGTGCGAAGTTTGCATGTTCTCCCTGCAATTGCGTGGGTTTCCTCCAGGTGCTCCGGTTTCCCCCACAAGTCCAAAGACATCTGTTTCAGGTGATTTTGATAAACTAAATTGTACGTAGTGTATGTGTGTGAATGAGAAAGGATGTGTGTTTCCCAGTGATGGGTTGCAGTTGGAAGGGCATCCGCTGCGTAAAACATATGCTGGATTACTTGGTTCATTCCGCTGTGGCGACTCCTGATTAATAAAGGGACTAAGCCGAAAAGAAAATGAATGAATATGCAGTATTTATTAACATTTTTTAAACATACACTTGATATAATGGTTGTAAATCTTAAATGATTCAGAGCACAGAAAGTAATTTAAAAATGATCAACAGTTGTGTATGTATATATGGGTACATGTGTGTGTGAATTAAGTGTTATTTTCGAGTGTACTATTTTTATATTCTATATGAATTACACATTTTCCAAAAATAGGATTTGCTTTTAACCTAAATCTGAACACTAAAAGCGATATAAGTGTAATATTTGAATGTAATATTAATATATCTTAAAAGAAACCAATGATTTGTAAAATGAATATGTTCTTCAAACATTTCTATTTTAAAATGAGTTACTCGCTTCCTTATTAATTTCCAAATCATTAAAGCTGTACACGTACATACACAAATCTTACATTTGTGTGGGCTTAATAGGGTCATTTTAAACATTTTGTGTACTTGAGCTCTTTGTGTACTGGAGAAAAAAGACAATTTGTCAGTTAAAGTCTTTGTACAGTTTTTCATCTTTACAAGGACACAAAAACATCACCACACTTCTCATTTTTGCTGATCAGTCAGACAGCACATTTTCCAAATGGCTCTTTTCTTGGCTCATGCTTCTCATATGTTGGAGTCACACCTGGATTTGTTCCAGCAGCCCAGAGGCAAACCGAGCAGGACAAAATTTTAACCACAGGCCCCCCTCTGGCCACTCTGCACCTGGCCTCACATCTGAAGAAATGCACAGAAAAAAAACCACACACACTAGATGAACAATTACCACAGAAACACACAAGGCTTCCCAACACAAAGTCCCTCCTTGCAAAATCAGAGTAATCGAAGCAAGCGCCACAACTGCTGGACATATGGCTTTCCTCTAGAGCCAGATGAATGAATGACCAGTGTTGGGGGAGGAAGGACTGTGTGATTGCAGTGCTCACCCATAATCTGGGACGTCTCTCTCTCTCTCTTTCTCTCTCTCTCTCTCTCTCTCTCTCTCTCTCTCTCTCTCTCTCTCT
>CAIGQQ010033155.1:1041838-1057455 GCA_903798035.1 Danio albolineatus
TACCTACCTACCTACCTACCTACCTACCTACCTACCTACCTACCTACATGCATACATACATACATACATACATACATACACACATACATACATACATACATACATACATACACAGTGGGTAAAATTAGCCTAACACAGATTCAGCCTGTATCTTATTTATTATTATATTTTTTTTGCTTTTGTTTAACCTGGTTTCTAGTACCATTCTTCGCTGGACTTGAACCCCATTGTTGCAGTTCACTCCACTCCTCATCCCAAGTCCATCGACCTATGTGGCGAGCTACTGTGCAAACTAGTAACACCAGAAAAGCTGTCCATATGAAGGGAAGTGATCAGCGGTTGCACGAAAACTGTCCATGGCATCGTAACACCCCGTAGTGTTAGTTTGTCACACAAAATGCAAACAGACGTAGCTTCAGGTACATATTTGTGGTTTTCCCAGAAATGTAGACTGGGGTACGTATCCACAATGAGCCTGTGTTGAAAAATCATGACGTGTTCAATGCTTTTATTATCAGCTCTTAATTTACCCTGCCCATCTATCTATCTATTAAGGATGCAACAGTTAGCCAGTTTCACTGTTAACTAGGCATGGGACGATAACCGTTTTCAAGGTATACCGCGGTTTGGAAAAGTCAAGGTTTTCATACCAGCAAAATTTTCTGCTATACCGTTCCTAAGGTATGTGTAAGGATAATTTATTTACTTTTTTGTTTTTTAGGTGTAAATTGGAAAGACATCTGTGTTTTTGAAACAAGTGGAATTCAATGATTCACTTGAATTATTCCGCTTGACATGTTTACTGCTCCAAAATACTTTAAATGCTTCTCAAAATAAAATATATTGTTTTCAAAGGGGGGAAAGGTTTAGTTTTTTAGCCAGACATTTAAAAAGAATATATTTTAGAGCAATAATCACAATATCGTCACACCGTGAAACCTTGATATTTTTATCCAAGGTTATCACACCGTCAGAATCTTTTACCGGCCCATGCCTACTGTTAACTACGCTTTAATTAGTCACTGTTAATAGATCATAAAGGCTTCTCAATACTGCATTTCTGCATGGAGCAAAACTGCTGCAACTTGCAACAGTGGCTTGCGTGTGCATATTGGCCGTGACATGCTCATGCTTTCCAGGAGCACCTAGTTGAAAGAATGCTGTGAGGGCACCAGGAGTCACGTGACAAGAACTGACCGGTCAGCTTCGTACTTTGTATGGAATATAAACATTTTTACTCCAAAGGAAAAAAATACAAAAGGAAAACACCAAACAATTTTGTGATATAGTTGATCAAAAGTGCCTTTCAGACAGAGGTTTAGCAGCTTTTGACTACATTTGTTCTCTTTAAAAGTGAAATTCTTAGCTAATATGTAACTTAGATTTACATTAGACAAATAAATTTTTTAACATTAGACAAATATATATATTTTCATTTTTTTCTTATTTTTATGTATTAATTTACTTATTTATTCATTCATTGTAAAATGATTACTTGTGTTTTAATAACAAACTTTTTTCACTTATTTTTAAGTCCAAAAAGAAATGAACTAATGTTTGTTTTTATTATTATTATTATTATTATTAATTTGTGCTTTATTATTTGTTACAGAGCTGTGATAAATAACACTTTAATATATTAGTTCTCATGATTTTTCTAAACTAGTGGTGTTTTAAAAATTATTGAATGCATGATAATCACTATAACCATGAAACAGTGATTATTCTTCTGACTATAATCGTACAACCAAAATATATAATCTTTACATCTCTTCTGTCTGTCTGTCTGTCCGTCTGTCTGCATGTCGGTCTCATTCTGCATAGTCAGTCACAATGTCACATTAATCCATTAGTTCCAGTTCAGTAATTTTAGCCTTATAGTACTGACATATAAACACTTCACAACTTGATGAGATGCTTGTAGTTCTACAGTACAGGATGAGTCACATTATGCTGTGCTTCACCATGTTCATGATTTGGAGCATGCGGAGATGGGAAATAACAGGAGATCAGGTGAAGTGTGCGAGTGTGCTGTGCATGAGTCACGAGTGTTTAAAGAAGCAACTGTTTTCTTTCATCCCCGTCTAAGTAAAGCATATGAATAACTGTGACTCAGGGTGTCGGGATGACGCATCGAATCACCTGCATGCTCTTAATACTGCTTGCTTTTACTTAGGCGTGTGGATAATGTGCATCTACACTTTTTCCACACGTGCCTTCTGCATTTCAAATGATGGGTTGCACATCCGGTTTGTGGAACGTCCATTCAAAAGAACTGAAACAAATAACTTCATATAATAAAGTAATGCTACAAATAATCCATATACATAGGAAAAACTGAGTGAAAGCTTTGGCTTTGTGGGTGTTTTTTGACTGAAATTTGAAAAAAAAAAAACTTTGTGGTTAGGGCCAGTTTCTTCCAACTAAAGCAACTAAGAAAGTTAAAGCCCTTTCTTTCTTTTAAAGACTTAGAGACTGTTATTCATGCTTTTATCTTTTCTAGGCTTGATTACTGTAATCTATTGTATGCCGGCATTAGCCAGTCATCACTCTCACGTTTACAGATAGTCCAAAATGCTGCAGCATATTTTTTTGACTGGGGCAAAAAACAGAGAACATACTGTATGAAGAGTTCAGATGCAAAAACCTCCAAGTGCCGTCTACATTTTGATGTAAAACCATGTGTATATCAATTTTATGACATAGATAAGCTCTTTTTGTGGTCTTTAAAAGGACATAACTCAACATAAACAAAGAAGGCTGAGAAAAATATTCATTTTCGATGGAAATCTCAGATGGCACCTAGAGGTTTTTGCACTTGAACTCTTCATATTTCTCCCATCCAGGCTCTCTTCACTGGCTCCATGTGAAACTGAATGATTGTCAAGTTTTAACTTGCGTATTTGCAGCTCTACATGGACTTGCCCCATCCTATACTGTATATCTGAACTCTTAAGTTTGTATTCTCTCCAAAGATCTCTTAGATCCTCAGCTCAGCTCCTGCTAATTGTTCCTAAATCCTGCTTGAAAACTAAAGGAGATAGAATTTTCTCACTTTGCCTCACATTACTATCCTTATGATTAAAAAAATAAATCAGTCAAAACCTACCTCTTCTCTTTGGCTTTGTTATAATTTTTTTCTAGGACTTGACACTGTACAGATTTTTAAAAATTATTTAAATATTTCATTCTATACAATGGTTTTGTCTAGTTCTCGAATCTGATTGGCTGATAGCCATGAGATATACTGTAATATCAGCATTCGTACAGCCTCTGCATGCTTGTGTATTACTCCACCCACATAGAGTGACAGTAGATCAATAAACCCGCTGCAGTTTGACAAGTATTGCAGCTGTTGGACAACTTGATGTACTTTTGAGGCTGTTATAGGCGAGAATGCAACTATGCAGTTCGTTATAAGATATGCTAAATTAAAATATTTATAATTTCAAAGATTTATCACGTCATTAGCCCGACATCAAGCAGAGCAAAGAGGGTTGACGTTCTGCCACAAGATGGCGACAGAGACCACATAATACGTCCTTAGGGGAGGAAAAACAAAAAAAATAAATAAATAAATAAAAATAAATAAATAGTCAAATTACAGCATGTCAAATCATTATAAACTGGTTAGTGACATTCTAAGTCAATCTCTCTTGTTTGCATGATGTAGTGCTGCATTATACCTTGGTAATCTGCAAGTATTTGCTTTGTAATCCTTATAATCTTAAAATATAATCAAAATCACCTGTTTTGTCATCTTTTGTCACTTTAGACATAACGGTAGAGAAATATTCCAATACTAGCTCTAAAGTGGCGTTGGTGAATTAGCAACAATTTCTGCTTTTCTGACATCAGCTGCAGATGTGAATGAATGGTGGAAAAGAGTAGTTCCTCATACAAAAGGGTTTTTGAGACTCTCCGTGTTTGGTTTTCTTTTTTTATATACATGATTATACAGTTGAACTGTTGTATAAATGCAATATTACACCCGTAGCAGTGCGATAAGGCTGTATATTGTCACTGGTGGGACACTAACACCTCCCACAACGCATGCCTCCCACAAGTGCCGATACACAGCCATATTGCACTGCTACGAGTGTGATGTTGCTCATGTATTAAATACTGTCATGTTTCTCTAATTGTTTGTTATTTTGCCATGTCTGGGAAGCACTTTGGTCAACATTCATGTTGTTTTAAGGTGCAAGTAAAGTTGACCTTGACCTAAGTTTATTTATTTATTTTTGTAAATATTGTTTCATAAAAATTTTTAAGTAACATTTAAAGTGGCATTTTTCTTTTTAATTCCATGCAATACAGAGATATTCAGTGTATGTCTGTAATATTGCTGAGGAAAGCGTTGTTTCATGGTTTTGTCATTTCCTCACCCTTCACTTGTTGAAAACCTGTTTAATTTTCTTTCTTCTGTTGAACACACAAACAAAAAGCACACACACAAAAAGGTTGGTTGCCCATTGACTGCCATAGTATTAATTTTTTTCTATTAAAGTCCATGGGTCCCAGCAACCAGCATTTTTCAAAATAACTTATTTTGTGTTCAACAAAATGAAGAAATTCATAAAGGTTTAAAACCAAATGGGACAGGGAGTTTTTTAATTTATTTTCATATTTATATTTTTACATTTTACTATTTTTTCAGAGTTTAAAATGAGTAAATGCTTCATGGGTTGCAGGAAACGGTGGCTATATTTACAGTAGGTGAAGTGTGCAAACCTGTGTTTTGCTCATCATTCATTCACAGGACAGGTACTGTGTATTGAGATGTGATTCATACGTGTTAATAGACTCAGCAAGGACACACACTCACCTAGGAAAAGAAAATTTACTGTAGGGTTTGTCAGTGTGGATCTGAATTTGTAAACATGCTGTTAAAATGGACGGGGACATCACATATCATTTTTGAATCACCTCAAACATGGTTCACCGGCAGTAGACTGACACCTAACATAGAGAATGATGAGGCTCAGAGTCAGCAGTTCTGCCCTGTCCTACTTTGTGTGTGTGTGTGTGCCTGTGTACTATATGTGTATAAAATACTACAGGGCACCCAATAAAAACTATGATGAAAAAAAAATACTACAGTATATGTAACCCTCACAGTACTAACTATTAGTTAGATATAGTTTGCATTATGATCATGTGGGAATAACGGTATTTCAGTTCAGTGAATATCTGAACTTCAGATATCTTGAGTCTCATTGCATTATTATACAATAGGCAATACTGTAGTTTTTACAGTTAATTGTTGTGTATTGTAGTATAATAAAGGCGCCACACTGGCATAGTGAGTAGCACGTTCGCCTCACAGCAAGAAGGTCGCTGGTTCGAGCCTCGGCTGGGTCAGTTGTCATTTCTGTGTGGAGTTTGCATGTTCTCCCCGTGGTTGCGTGGGTTTCCTCCGGGTGCTTCGGTTTCCCCCACAAATCCAAAGACATGCGGTGTAGGTGAATTGGGAAGGCTAAATTGTCCGTAGTGTATGAGTGTGAATGAGAGTGCATGGATGTTTCCCAGAGATGGGTTGCAGCTGGAAGGGCATCCGCTGCGTAAAACAAATGCTGGATAAGTTGGCGGTTCAATTCCGCTGTGGCGACCCCAGATTAATAAAGGGACTAAGCCGACAAGAAAATGAATGAATGAATGTAGTATAATATGCCCTTTAGTTGTAGAAAACTAGCATTGGGTAATTTGTTTGTCGCTATAGTTGTTGTGTTACAATAGCAAATAACAACAAACTAATTCACTAACTTTTCAATTGTTTTAAATTTTTTAATTGTTCAAAAACACAAGTATTTTTTTCTATAACTGCTTTAGTTTTTGCCTTGTGGATATATAGACTACATTTAAAGTTTGACTTTGTGACTTTGTGATTGTTATATGTTTTAATTGCGAACAGTAATGATGCATTGCAGTGTGTATACATAATTTGTGTACTGCCAGTGCATTAGCATTTGAAAGCTTCTTGTCTTTGATGGGAAGTGGAAAAGAGTCCATTTGATCAAAGGTCATTTGAATACACATCAATTTCCGTACTCTTAAGTAGGAAGTTCTCAGCAAGACATAAGAGCAGCAAATGTTGCATACAAAACAGCTACTTTTTATTGTGCTAGGGTTGCTGTGCTTGGACATGGTCTCAGACTCAGGCTGTGATTATGAATGAGCCTGGACTTGAATGAACTCGGATGGAATTGAAATACTTTACAGTTCAGTCATGTGTTGCATAAATAAAAAGTAAGAAAATAGCCTGTTTAACATAGTAAATTGCTGTAAATCTACCATAACAACTTGTACAATATATACAAAAATTCATTGTTAAAACAGTCAATGACATTCTGTCTTTTATCAGTACTACATGTGTAGGACTCTATGCTTACTGCTGGATGTTTGTAAGTGTTTATTCATGTGTTGACAGTGTTGCAATGCACATATGCTTCGAGGCTGTGCATAGTTTTAAAATACTGCTTGTTTGACTGTGACGTGTAAAAAATAACATGTATTCCTTGAAAATATCCTGTTTATACATGACAACATGAACATTGATTTACAGATAATTTGCTGGTGAAGACTATGTGTGAAAGGGCTAATAGTAAACATGATAAACATATTGATACACATACTGTATCAGCAGCCATGGTCAATAAATGCTACTTTATATTGTTGATGTAATTGGTCAGAAAGGGCCCATTTCCACAGCTTAAATGGGGAAAAAAGGCCATTTTCAAATATGTTTTTGTAAATAAAAAGACATTAAAGGCAGAGCTTGACCCAAATATTGGCTTAACCTTTACTCATCCTCAAATGGTTCCAAAACTCAGATTATTTGTCTGTTGATCACAATTTTTTTTGAAGAATGTTGGAAACCGATTTACTTCCATAGTTTAGGAAAAAAATACTTAATGGCTACTTTCTTCAAAATATCTTCTTCTTCATCTTGTTGTTTAAAAACACCACCAACAAACAAGAAACTCAAACAGGTTTGGAACAAGTGGATAGTGTGTAAAACATGACTGATTTCCCTCACACTCACCCAATTGCTTCGTTTTGTAATTTTTCTACTAAATAGTCAGTTCACAAAACTTCATAAAGAGACCATGGTCTTCTTTAGACCTCACACATTTTATTACAATATCAGGCTAAGATGCAATGGAAATGCAGTAGAATGACACTTTTTTAACAAATGTGCTAGTACATTTCAGAATACAAGACATAGTTTAGATATTCAAGTCTGATCTCACGAGTAAACGTAACTATTTTGTCAGTTTAGTGGCTAATTTCTATGAATTTGTATGAGTTCAGTCATACAAAATGTATGGTTTTAAAAAGGAGCTGTGGGACTCAACCCCACCCCTAAACCTAACCGTCACTGGTGGATTAGCAAAACTTTCTAAATTGTACGAATGAGATCATACAAACTGATACGAATTAGCCACTAAATAAAAATGTTACGTGAGGTAGCGTTGGATATTACGCTGTTGCTTCTCCCTAACGTTAGTCTATATGTCCATAATATGGCAGCTCATGAATCATGGGTGTTAACAGGACAAATTAACTATATATGTCTTTGATCTTTTAAATAATTTGCTGTAAATTTGAGCCACAGGTAGATTAGTATTTTATTCACCCCTCACCTCCACACTATAACAAAAAACACAACTGGAATGATTTCTTGTTTGAATTCTGTAGGATGTAATGAAGAGGATAACTCCCATGAATTCACACTCTGTCATAGTGTCACCTTTGTTTGTCACCAAAAATGCACCTCTGTTTGTTGGAAATGCAAATCTCCTAGCTATGAAAATGACATTTTGTATTGTGCCTTTAACTTCTTACAGCGCCCGACCCACATACTGTACTGGAAACTCTGTGTTTGAGCCCTGCTCAAAAGCACGTAAGAACATAGACTGCACTACACAGCTGACGCAAAGGGGGAAAACGCTTCAGAACTTAGTCTAACACATTCTCAATCTGATATTTAGCTTTTTTTTTAATATACAGTGTATATCCAGTATATATTTAGTGTGGTTTTGTGGAAATATTTTTTTTCAACACTGTTTAAAAAACATAATAGTATTAATAACTACTTTCTAATAACTTTTTTGTCTGTTTCATGAATATAGTACATCATATTTCACTATCTATTTTAAATGCGTAACTATAGGTTAATTAGGTTAATTAAACAAGTTGTTTGTTCCCTGTTTGCAAATTTTAAAAAAGTTTCTAAAAAGGGTTAATAATATTGACCTTGAAAATCATTTATGAACCTTTTATTCCAGCCAAACTAAAAGAAATGAAACTTTCCCCATAATAAAAAAACATTCTGGGAAATACTGAAAATTTCCTTGCTCTGTTAAACATCACTTGGGAATAAAAATTTCCTAAGAAGGCTAATCATTTTGCCTTCAACTGTACATAAATACATTTATTAACCAACAACAACAACAAAAACTCCCCAGTAAAAAAGAGCACTTTCTGTTGAGGAAGAAAAGGATACTGTAGGTGCTTGAGCCCCCTTTCATGTCTAAGAGTGTGTGTGCCTAGTGCCTAATTAAAAAAAAATGATTAGCTGATAAGTGTCTGAAAAATTCATATCAAGAGTTGTATTAATTATTTGCGTATCAGACAAATTTTGCATCCTATTCAAACTCAGTTGATTAGGAGCCAGGACTTGACCCAGACTTGACAAGACCCAGAACTATTTTATACAGCGGACATGCAGCGCTGTCTCTGTAATGTTTTTGATCTGCACTCTGTTTTGCTTTTCACAGATGAAAAATGGTTTTGAAAGTGAAGTTGTCAGAGAGAGGGGAAATTAAATAACTTTTTTTCCATTTAAGCAGATTATCTGTGATCTCTTCAAGCCAACTGAGGGCACACACGTCTGCTTTATAAAGCAAAGACTGAGTAAATCAGAACTAAGCAATCAGAAGAGATCCCAGATTCCAAGGTGTGTGATTTCAAAAGCATAGAATATTTGACTATGTAGTGTATGCGAAAGCATAATTTCACACATGCCCGTGTTTTCTTTGTTTCTTCAGTTTTTTTCTTCAATCAGATGCATTAATTTATTCCACATTTCTGCCCGTCATGAGAAATCCCATCTGCAGGAGCACTGAATCATTGAAATCATTTTGCCTTGGGAATAAGTGGCTGAATGGTTTCTACCCCTATGTAATGACTCCCAAAACCTAAAGTTCCTCATTTTTTTTTCCAGCCGACTAAAGGGTTAGGTCTCAAATGTTTTATCTGCCTGGGGAATAGACTGGCTATTTGGTCATTTCTCTTTCTGGTAGATAATGAGCTGCTTTTCCCTTCTCATAAATAAAGGCATCACAGTGATAATATGTTATGCAGGACTTTTTAAAATAAAGTATACACCATGTATTACACTGACACTGCATTTAGGCATGGGACGATAAACTTTTTCAAGGTAAACAGCGGTTTAGAAAGGTTAAGGTTTTCATACCGCCCAAATTTTCTGCTATACCGTTACTAAGGTATGTAGATTTTTTAAAGATTTTTTATTTACTTTTTTACTTTCGTTTTTAGGTGTAAATTGTAAAGACATCTGTGTTTTTGAAACAAATGTCGACCGCAGAAGTCAATGATTCACTTGAATTATTTAGCCTGACATGTTTGCTGCCCCAAAATATTTTAAATGTTTCTCAAAATAAAATACTTTGTGTTTAAAAGGGAAAAAGGTTTTGAATATATTTTAGACAACCCAGGCTCATTCTGGGAACGTAGTCCTGAGTATGTTTCTGGAGGCCGTGGAATTCTTCCCGTGAGGTACGTCTTTTTGCACTTTTTGTTTTCGTAAATCCACGAGAGGCCTCTGCGAATGCTTTTTGAAATCTCAAATGTCTGTCGCGAGTGCCGTTCACGCCCGCTGTTCTCGCGTAAACTCACCAGAGGCCGCTGTTAGCTGACCGTTTGGCTGGCTGGCTGACTGAACGACTGACTGACCATCCAATCAACTGACCCACCCTCCCCCTTCCCTAAACTCAACCAAAATTTTATTGATTGACATACTCGCACACTTCCCTAAACCCAACCAACAACTTTCAAAAAAGCAATCCAGAATATAATAAAAGCCCTCGTCTCATTTTTACCACATTTTCAGACTTTAACACATTCTCACCCTGTTATTTACTGGTTTATTTTATTATTTGGATTCTGTTTTTGTCCTACCTGGATTCTGAAAGCACTCCTAGCTAACGGGACAAACTGGTTGCAGCGTGAAAGTCGTCCACACGAGGCGAGCGGTCGGCTGGTATGCGTGGAAAGAAACGGTGTCGCATCGCCCCGTAGCATCCGTTTAAAAAATAAAAAACACAGCCATATGTACCTCTGACCACGTAATGTGCGGTCTCCAGAAACGTTTGTGGGACTAAGTTTTCACAATAAGCCTGGGTTGATTTTAGAGCAGTAACCACAATACAGTCATACCGTGAAACAGTGATATTTTTATCCAAGTTTATCATATCGTCAGATGCTTATACCGGCCCATGCCTAACTTCAGTCAGTAATGTGGCTGCAACAATCTCTTGCAGTTTTGGTTTAATGCAAAAGCTCGCTGGAGGTTTTCCTGGAATCTGGATCTGTGTGCTAAGGACTTTTAGAGAGGCTTTGTCCATGTTGTTAAGATACTGTATATAAGTGGTTTGTTATAAAGTGCTTCCTATATGGAGTGCACTTGAAAAGCTAGCAGGCAGAAATGGGATTAATCCAATCTTTGTCAAGAATCTGCTCGGCCCAGTAATTGCAAATTGGAGCTCAAGCCCCGGTAATTGGTTTTATGAAGAGGAGGCAGCGAAAGAGGGAAAGCGAGAAATCATCCTTTCTCTGCATATATTGATACAATTTTTTTTAGGTATCAGGAACACCTGAGTTCATTCGTGTGCATGCGACTAGTTAATTCAATTTCAGATGAGCGCAGATGTGGCATTAGTGGGGTCAGGGTTTAGCTGGTTAGAATGGCCCCATTGGACCCTGCTGCAGAAAAATAAAAAGCTTCTTTCTCCATCAATGAGCATATCAAATCTTTGTGTGTGTGTTTTTTTTTTTTTTTTTTTTGCAAACAGCATAAACAGAGAGCTATTACAGCTTATTATTGTTTAGTAACCAGCTGGACACATTTGTATGTTCTCTCTTCACGTTTTAATTTGATTATAATTTTTTTGGCCCAAACTCAACTCCAATGTTATAGTACTGGCTGGATTTTTGTTTATTAGTCTAATCAACAGTGGCGATTCTAAATGTTTAATGGACTTGAAAATAACCCTATTTTGAATGATTAATTTTTTGGATTTGGTGGTGTCACTGTGCCGCAGTGGGTAGCACAATCGCCTCACAGCAAGACGGTCACTGTTTTGAGCGTGTAGTTTTTCTGTGTGTAGTTTTCATGTTCTCACCGTGTTCGCTTGGGTTTCGTCTTGGTGCTCCGGTTTCCCCAAACTCCATTCCTGGAGGGCCGCAGCCCTGCACAGTTTAGTTCCAACCCTAATTAAACACACCTGATCAAACTAATTGAGTCCTTCAGACTTGTTAAAACATTACCAGTAAGTTTGTTGAAGCAGGGCCGGAACTAAACTGTGCAGAGCTGCGGCCCTCCACGAATTTAGTTTGACATCCCTGGTCTAAGGTCTACACGACAGCCTGTCATAATAAGAGTCTGATTTAAATTAAAGAAACTGCAACATAGAACTTTTATTAAAAGTTAGGTTACATTTATTCAAAATAAATAATTCACGATTTTAATTAATTAGATATGCTTTCTGATTAGTAAAATTTATTGATAGCCCAGAAAGATTTTTGAAGGCTTTGGGGAAAATTAAAATGTATTTTAAAAGGCCCTACTGTAAACATTGTCTATAAATGAACAGATTTCTGTATTTTGTGATTCATATTTTTATTTATTTATGCTTTTGAATTGTATTAAGGGATCTTGATCTTTCTTCCAACAACTTTAATCTTGAACAGTTTGAAAAAGTTACTATTTAAAACAATTTCAATAGTTAAAAGTGATATATTGTCTGGGTTGGTGTTGTATGTTACAGTACAAAACCTAGTAATAAACTGCCAGTACATTTTCTGTTATTCATCTTAGTCCATTTATGGTCACACTTTATTTTGATGATCCATTTAAGTTACATTGTAACTAATTCTCATTAGATTATAAGTAGACTGTTAGGTTGGGGTTAGGGGTAGGGTTAGTGTAGGTTGACATGTACTTGCGAAGTTTCTTATAGTCAGTTAAATGTCTGTTGAATGTCAGTATCAGCAGATATAAAGCAGACAGTCTACTAATACTCAAACGGACCATCAAAATAAAGTGTTACCCCATTTATATATTATGGGTCACCACAGCGGAATGAACCACCAACCTATCCAGCATATGTTTTAGACATTGGATGCCCTTGCAGCCCCTAACCAGCACTGGGAAACACCCACACACTCTCACATTTACTCATACACCAAGGTCAATTTAGCTTATTCAATTCACTTCTACCTCATGTCTTGGACTGTGGGGGAAACCGGAGCACCCGGAGGAAACCTACGCTAGCACTGGGAGAACATACAAACTTCACACAGAAATGCCAGTTGGCTTGAACCTGCGATCTTCTTGCTGTAAGGCGACAGTGCTAACCACTACCGTGCCACACCTCCTTTTCTGTTATATTATAGACTTATTTCTCCGTATATTGTTTCTTATACATTAAATTACTTCAAACTACTAAAATGGTGTTAAAAATCTTTTCGTTAAACTGTACTCACTTAAAAAAGTTGGGTTAATAATAACCCAACAAGTAACCCATAGATGGGTTATTTTGGCACCGACCTTCTGTTGGGTTATTTTAACCCAATCCATTGGGTTGTTAAGTTTAACCCAACAATTTGGGTTACAAAATAACTGATTTGTTGGGTTATTTTGGCAAGTGGCTTAACCACTATATAATAATATATTATTAATATTTATAATATTATTATAATAGTAGTAGTCGTCATCTTTATATGTAAACACAAAAACACAGCTTCTAATACATTGGCAATACTTTATTTAAATCCATGAATTTAGTGCCACTCCTCCCACAATAACAACCGCCTGAGAGCAGTTTAGATCATCCCCAAGGAGCAGGACAAAAGGGTTCTGTCCCTGTTGCTGCTCCTCCTCTAAGAATTGAATGAAATACAAGTATACACACATGAATTAAATAATGTCCAAATTTTATTGTCATAAATATTGGACCTAGAGGTCGCAAATCAACAAATTCTTGTTTTGCCTCCTGGTATGAGGGTCGCACAATCTGTATGGCAGTGGAGAAAGGATAGCTGGCAGAGTTGTTAAAGCACCATCTCCAAAGCGGGATCTCCAAGGCTGTCTTTAGATCAAACAGAAAACACACAATAATTAAACTCCAAACAAGCCTCCTATATCAAAGGTGAAATGCTACAAATTGGGATTAAAACACAGCTGTTATACAGGATATTCTCACCAGATGAAATGTTTGCTTGAACTGGTAGATCCAAGGTTCTCTATGAGAGAATCCGCAGTGACGCATCTCCCCAAACCTTAAAAACTTTATCTTTGGTGTGTGGGTATAAAATACCCGTCCTGAGCAATCTAAAAATAAAGAAAAACAGCACTTAAATTCATGCCACACAAACAGTACACTGCATTTATTCTAATGGATATTTTACACAAAAATGGAAATTCTGTCATCATTAATTCACCCTCCCTTTGTTCTAAATCTCTCCTCAGGTGAACAAAAAACATGATATTTTGAACAATATGGGTAACTAAACCATTCTTTGTCCACAGTGAGAAACACCCATACACTCATTCACACTCGTACACCACGGTCAATTTAGTTTAATAAATTGACCTATACTGCATGTGTTTGGACTGTGGGGGACATGCAAACTCCACACAGTAATGCCAACTGACCCAGCTCCAGGACATGATGGATTCGCCTCTGCTGCTCCTACTCCTCCATTTACCAAATTATGTTTGCTTCAACCTTAAAACAGAAATGTTAAATTGTAAATTTGCACATGTATGCAGGACCAAACAACAACAAAAATCATGTACTTACCCAGTTTAGCAATGGGGAAATGATAATTGAAAGGCTGCAAGTGATCATCTCCAGGGGTCTCTTAAACAGATAGAGAGAGAAAAAAACTATGAAAATGTGCACTTTAAGCTGCAGGACTAGTCTTTTATGAGAGTTTTTAAGGTGCATCACATTTGCAAATTTGGTGGGCAAATAAGGTCCATTTTACATGGTCAATTGTGCACTGTTATTCATCAGTGTGCTTAATTCACATGCCCAGAAACTTGCAAAAGAGAGAAACTCCTGATCACAGATTTCTACTGGAATAACTGAAACCTGTCAGTAAAATGTCATAACGCAATGATTAATATAAATAGTTTAATGTCTGTAATATCTCAATTTATTTGGTCAACTGTTCCAGGAGTTCAGAAATTTCTGAACTGTGCTTAGACTCTATCAGTCATCTGTACTTACCTGTGGCCTCATGCCTGATACAGAGTCTAATACCATATTCACACTCAAATAAGGCACAGAAGCATTTCTGATAGAGGAATTTGTGTCTTTACACACTGCCAGTGCTGTTCAGAGATGTATACATGCATTTACAGAAGAATTACAAATGTATAATTTGATTTTAAGAAATATGGTGACGGAAAGACACCTTTACAATATACGATATTGCTTAAGTGTGTGTATCGGTGCATTTTTACATCATGTAAAATTATAAAATACAGAGCTGTTATTTTCTCACCTCTCAACAAGATTATCAAGGAGGTCCAAAGCTCGCTCAGTCCAGCGCAACCTACACTGAACAAACAAAAAGAAAAGATTAAACCACAAATTAACTTGAGCTGACAGACAACATTTATTAGTTCAGTGGTCACAGCATCACTAAAATCTCACCTGAATTGAAAACAGTGCAAGGACAATGCATGTTTAAGGGCTTGTATTATTATTATTATTATACCAAGCTAATAGATGTTACAATTCTTATATATATATATATATATATATATGTAAGGGATAATCAACGGATTGCCGTGCGTTAAAGGATTTTAATGCACGACGTGGAGGCAAAGGACCACACGACGCGCAGAGATTAGATCCAGCCGTGGGTCTTGATGGTCTGGCCGACATGAAGCTTCCCTCTGGGGGGAGCCGTTCGCTGAGCTGCCGCTGACCGCCTGGTACTTTCAAAATTTTTAAAGACGCGCTTTTCATACACACAAACGGCCGATTTGACTTTAAAATAACTATATTCTCGCTTGAAAAACTCTCAAAACTTGAATTCGGAGCATAGTTTATGAGTATTTTCCTAATTTTGTGGATTTCCCATCCGCCATTAATAGCCCTCGTTGGTTTCATGCATAGCACATGTCAGTTGCTATAGTAACTGTAAACTTTTGAGAGAAGCGCATTTATTTCGAACTGTGATCAAAACTGACTGGAACTACCTGTGCGTTTCAACGAAATATACCACACCCACCAGCCAATCAGAATCAAGTATTTCACCAGACCATGGAATAAATATATATATATATATATATA
>CAIGQQ010033155.1:1057555-1070766 GCA_903798035.1 Danio albolineatus
TATATATATATATATATATATATATATATATATATATATATATATGCTTATATTTAATTGTTGTATGACATTTAACTGATTAAACATTTCTATTAGCATCTAACATTATCAGGGTGTGGTTTCATCAGTGCAGGTTTGCATAAGATGTAGGGAAAATGCAATTTTCAGGGCCTTTAATACAGTACAGACAAACAGTAATAATAACATTTAACTGTCATTAGTTAATAATCAAGTACCTTGAAATGGACAACGAATCCTCCTCTGATATAATATGACATTGCAAGCTTCTGCTCTGCTCTTCTTCTTGGCAACAGAATGAAACGTTGCGATCCATTTAGCGCCCTCTAGCGGCGAGTAATAACCAATAATATAATGCTCCGATTCCGTACTTCTTGGCAAAACCAGCAACTTCCTGAATAAAATGTAGCATATTTATGTGACTATATAAGTATTTAGATGTTACAATATAGTTTCCTAGCGAAAAGACAATGTTTTTAATAAAAAGACTACATACCTTAAGCAAATCTGAACGCGACTCTGGGTTCATGTCTCCGCTGGGTCCTAAAGGCTAGAATGACGGCGGAATACCTTAAATATGAGTATCAGTTCCTTCAACAGCTGTAGAGATAAACCCGGGAGGAAGAAAAAACGTTTTTATCCGCAGATAGACCGGAGATAGACCGCAGATAGACCGGCTATGAAGCGCGCGTTTGCCTCATTACTAATTACGAGTCCAGGTGAAACGGATATAAAAAAACACGCACGGCACGGTTGTGAGGCACTTTGATAAAGAAAAAACAAACAATATTACTGCATTAAAGAGCTTAAATACACTTTATAACGCAAAACAACATCACGCACGCAGCTGTTCTGTGTCAGTTACATCAGTTGACTGTTCAAAATTCAAAAATCTTAACCCAACTGGTTGAGTTATTAAAGAAATAACCCAATAAAGGTTTAAAATAACCCAACAAAGCAGTTAATATTTTTTAACCCAGCCATTGGGTTAAATAAATAACCCAACGTTTTTTAGAGTGTAGAGTTCAATTTTCAACATCAAAAGTCAACAGAGCAAAGATCAACATCCCATAATGCAATTCACCATCAAAAATAAATGTACACAAAATACAGAAACTGTTAATTAACAGACCTTTTACAGTGTACGTATGTCACCATCAACATTTTATTTCATAATATATGTACTGTATACACAAGACAATTTTTCTCTTCCTGCTTTTTAGAATAGTAGGGCTTGGATGGTACCATCAGCCATTAACTGTTGGCATGACATTACTTTTTCCTTAACGTCAGAGTAATTGAGAGCATTTACAGCTCTAGTGAGCAAAGATGGCAGTTTTCCAATTGTGCACGTCTGGGTCGTGTGCCAGCAGAACAAATGCCATTCAGATGAGAGGGAATGGCTTGCTGTGAGTTTGCTGTTGAGTTTTCAATTTCCCCTCCTCCAGTAGCAGCCTCTTTCGCAAAGCTTACATTATATCATTAAAGTGTCACAAAAGGCTCGGTCTATGCTGAAGATCAGAACGGTCATTATTGCAGCTTACTTTCAAAAAACGCTCCGTGGGGTCATTTTACAAGCTCAGGCTCTTTTATCTCAAAACATTAAGGAGCATTTTATTGCACATGATATAAACCTATTAAGATGAAAGTATGGTTTTATACTTTTCTGTGAAAACCAGGATGGATTGTGATGATTTTGCCAAAAAAAAATATATATATATATAGCTAAATGAATATAGATAATTGTACAGTAAATCAATTTTAGGGATGAAAAGTCTAGGCTGAAATTGAAAATAAAAAGAAGAAGATCCTTTTGGTAAAAAAAAAAAAATTGAAAAAAGCAAACCGGAAATACTTTGTAATGCAACAGATAAAGTAATTTTTGTAACTTTACTAAATAGCTTAAATTGTACTGAATTATATATAAAAAAGAAGGCAATAAAATAAGCATATTTTATTGACAAAAAAAAGTCATTTTACAAGCTTTGTCATGAGAGCAGCTATTGTGCTATTGCAAGCAGGAACAAGTATACTATATAGACATGTCCTGTTGGCACATTATTTTAGTGGACTTATCTTCTCTGATGATGATGTGTGGTTCATGCATACAGTAGATAAGTATATAGGAAAATGAGGTGAATACTTTTTCCATCTCAAATTTTTATTCGGATGATGATGAATGACTTGAATAAATTAGTGGCATTGTAAAGACAAAATATTCTAGAAATCATTGAACAACCAACTTCGCATGCTGTGGCTAAAAGGGTCGTCTTTTTTGCCTTGATCTTTTTTATTCATTTTTTTGTTCAGTTTTCATTTCCAAATATAATGTATACATTTTTACAGTCATATAGAAAAGTACTTTTTACAGCTATTACCCCATATACTGTATAGCCCCCGCCCCCCTACTCTGTTATATGCACATCAGGAAACACAGGATCGTTTAGATCAGTGGTTCTCAAACTGTGGTACACAAGCTTCCTTCTAGTGGTATGCGAAGGAATCGCTGAATATTTAAAGTAAAAAAATGAACACACTTTTAACCCTTTGACGCATACGATAACACCGATGTGATCAGTAAAATGATTTTAGTATAGGCTAAACCTTTTATTTAAGTTGCTGACAATAATAAATATTCTTAATTAGAAGAATTAATCTGCTTCGTTTTTGAACTGTGTAGTGCTGTAGCTGCTTACTTAGGCCTACTACGCCACTGTACTTCAATACCGGTTATTATGGAGGTACTTGGAGGGACAATTTTTTTTCTGAGGTGGTACTTGGTGAAAAAATCTTGAGAACCACTGGTTTAGACCAAGCAAGTAAATAAATACATTAAATTTGACTTTCATAGTATAAGATGAGGGTTTAGTGTCTAAGATTACTTTGTCGCTTATATAGATTTTTCACACAGTCAACATGTCCAGTTTAGCATGGCTTATCCATGATCATGAGGGGGTTTCTAACATTTTCTTTGTAGCATTTGAAGCAGCTAAGCAAAACTTATGGATTTTTACATTTGAGGGAAATTGAGAGTTATCATTCAACAATAACATTACAGGATCTTTGGGGAAACAATTTTTTGTAACTTTAAATAAAATGTCCACCACAGAATCACAACGTTTTGTACCTCCGGACATTCTCAAATCATATGTGAAAAAAAGTATGGGCGCTTCACAGATTTTGCCTTGATCTTGACAATCTACTGTCTAAGGGTTTGAGTTACTTTGGATCAGTTCACTATGTTCCAGAGTTGGTGAAAACAGGAAGGTTACAGGCTGGTGGTTAACCTTTTAATTGCCCCACCAAGAAAAGAAAAATAGGACTGAATTTCCTAACCCCTGATGTTGCTAGTTAACACATTCACTGCATTTTTTTTTCAACACATCCCATAATTTCTAAAATATCAACCTCTGACAAATGGTTGAAATGTCAGTTTATGGTAAAAGTACTGGAATTAATACATATACTATGTAAGTAATAAAATATGAAGTTTTAGACCAATTTATTTAAAAACATAATAAAAAAAACATTTTGAATACTAAATCATCTTTATTTTTTGAAATATGCCATAAAATATTTCAGATTCTCATTTAACAAGCTTTGTTGTTGTTGTTGTTGTTGTTTTTTTTTTAATTATAAAAACCAAAATTAAGTGTAGTAGTGCACAAGGATTATGTTTTGTGTGTGTGTGTGTGTGTGTGTGTGTGTGTGAACCAACAATGCTGTGTGTGTAAACCATTATTCTTTAAATTACTTTAACAGTCATTATTTAAAAGTCAAAATATGGTCAACCATTTGGTAGAGCAGGCAGTTAATAAGGTAGAAAATCTCAAGTCTCAAATTGTGACACTTATTTTCAAGTGTCTTATATACAGTATACTGTGTGTTTATATATATATATATATATATATATATAATAAACAGGGCATTATTTTCTTTTTCTTTTCTCAAGTCTTACACTACCTTGCAATGTAAGGTTATATCTCACAGTGTGACTATATTTATTATTATATTAAACTAATAAAAAACAGTCTGTCATATAAATTGATTCTTTTGAAAGTTATTTCTATACACATGGTTACCAATTGAATACCAAACAATAATGATATTTCTTCTTAGTTTCAGGAGCAGAGATGTAGATATGAGAGAAAATAGAATGTTATTTTGTATCATTTTTGCTAGTTATGATGACAGGGAGTTCACGGAAGTGCAAGTTCAGCACAAAGGATCTATTAACTTTTGTACAAAGATGTTGCTTGAGTTGCTGTGCTCCCACGTGCCAAAACTAAAGTGGACATGTGACTTTACACATTTAGTTTGCTTTTTCAGTTGATCACAGTGTCTGTGCTCAGTAGTATATTTTACAGTGTGGCATGCTACTTGTCAGGAAGGCCTTGTAGCCTCACCCATAATTGTCCTACACGTTTTATTTTGCAAGGAAGGTTCAGGAAAGTCTTTGAGCCACAGTGTACATCCACTAAAAAGTTGAAGGTCACCCTGAATGAAACTGTGTAAATATACCATAATGGAACTATTCTCACGCTATAGGATGTTTTGCCGCATGGCTGCTGTTCTTCTCCTACTGGGTCACTGAGTCTTGTGCTTTGCCTGAATTGTGACTTTTTCAAAATGAGCCTGAAGGGTTTGCTTGAGTCATGAAATCTTAAGGAGTTTATAGGACCATAGCAGAATATTTTTATTACAGCAGATTTCACTAAATCTGTATCTAATGATGGTTTACTTTGAAAATTTGGCCCCTAGGAGTCCTACACCGGCCTCACAGTACACTGGCCAAGGCAAAAAAAAGCTAACTTTTTAATATCAGAGATGTCTTTTAAAGGAACACTCCATTTTTTATTATAATTTTATATATTTTTTTGTGCAAATAGGCTCGTTTCACAAGTCATCAGTTGAGTTTTACCATTTTTGAATCCGTTCAGCCAATATACAGGTCTGGCAGGAGCACTTTTAGCTTAGCTTAGCATAAATCATTGAATCAGATTAGACCATTCTCATCTCACTCAAAAAAATAAAATAATAATAATAATAATAATAATAATAATAAATAAATATTTTTTTTAATTCTTCTGTAGTTAGCAGAGTGTACCTTTAACTGTTAAAAGTGTGTAAAACATTTAGTTTTTTAATGTTTAGATTGTCAGATCAGTAGTAAAATTGTGGTAAAATTGTTACATAAAAGTATATATATGCATTTATATATTTATACTTTTATTAATTGTTTAAATGAAGATATTATTTAAATAAATGGATCAAATTCAGTGTATGACACTTGGGAAATGGGTGCTACGGTGGCATAGTGGGTAGCACAATCGCCTCGCAGCAAGAAGGTTGCTGGTTCGAACCTCCGCTGGGTCAGTTGGCATTTCTGTGTGGAGTTTGCATGTTCTCCCCATGGTCGCGTGGGTTTCCTCCAGGTGCTCGTCCAAAGATGTGGTATAGGTGAATTGGGTAAGGCTAAATTGTTTGTAGTGTGTAACAGGAATGGGTGACACTGACAACAATGGTGAGGATCCAGATGCAGATTTAATGTAAAATCAGCACGGCAGTGGTCATCTGGGGCAAACAGATGTATACAGGTAATTAAAATCGTGGTCTTTAAACAGGCGGAAGGTCAAAAAGGCTGGTAGCAGCCAAGGATAAACAGATAGCATGGCAAGGATCAAAACACGAGAAAAACAAGAACAAAGGAAACGCGTTGTAGAGTCACTTTACAGATAACAATACTCAGCAACAACAGAGCATGTATGTGCTGCTTATGTAGTGTGTGTAATCCGTCTCTGACAGTCCTCCGGTGGGGTGTGTGCAATCAGTCGTGATATGGAGCAGGAGTGTGTGTGTGTTTCATGACTGGAAATGTAGTTCTTAAACAAATCTGTAGTTTACGGAAAGTGTGTGTGTCAACCAGCGATCTCTGGCTGTAGATCGCTGGTGATCGTGACATAGTGTATGCGGGTGAATGAGTGTGTATGGATGTTTCCCAGAGATGGGTTGCAGCTGGAAGGGGATCCGCTGTGTCAAACATATGCTGGATAAGCTGGAGGTTCATTCCGCTGTGGCGACCCCAGTTTAATAAAGGGACTAAGCCGACAAGAAAATGAATGAATGAATGAACACTTGGGAAATATTTACTTATAAATGTTTCACCAGGCAAGTATATATTGTACTATTCTATTTTTACCCACATTTATAAATCTTTTTTATTATATGCATTTTTACAGTTTTTTTTAGTGTGAAGAATTTTGACTGCAGACTAGCTACAATGTTATGTAACATTCATAGCTAAAGTTTCCAAGCTTTTCCCCTAACACACCACCTGATCTAGCAGATATGAAGACTGCAATAGCTTGCATTTCTTTGCCTGGAGGCAACATTTCTAAAACTGTGATCTGCAGGTCCCATACCACTCACCACACAGACACGTACAGAATACTGAATAAATGCTGATCGGGCCCTGCATCAGGCATAATACAGAGCTGTGATAACTGATATCCTCATCTTCTTAATGTTGATATCAGAGTAGTTAATGGCAAACGGAAGGTGGTAAAATAACCGCTGTGGATGAAGGTATAGCTGTCAATCAGGTATCAAAGCAAACGCACACTGCTGTGCACACAAAAACACAGTATGAAGAGAGATAGAAGAGCATTTCTTGCCTTTTCAGGTTCGGTGATCCCCTAAATCTTATTAAATGTGCACACACACTTCAAACACATCAAAAGCCATTTATGTGTGATGTAAAGTCTGGAAAATGAGAGTGCCTTGGACATTTTTCAATCTGTAAGCCCTTTCCACCACTGGGTTTTACTGCTGCTGCTATGATGTACTGTACCTTTCCCTGAAGCCAGCTCCATTATAAAACCTCTCACTGGGACTGGGAATTGCTGACACTGAGCACCTCTTAAAGGTTGATTGTCCTGAAATCATGAACTCATAACATGGAATGTTCTGGAAACAAGCTTCTTCCGTATTGTTCATGCCCGATAAAGGTGTTTAATGCTTTTTTAGGATCTTCTCCAATCTAAATCAAAACTATTACTCACTGCTGCACAAAAGGGCAACAGATTTTAGATTGTTCCTGGTGACCCTTGTCGTTTTCTAGTTACTATGACCTTGGTGGACTTCAACCATGTGATGTGTTTTAGTGAATAAAAGTGTTCTTTCTTTCTTTCTTTCTTTCTATCTATGTCACGTGATAACAGAGAGACCCAAGTGCGAGAGTAACAGATAAACAAAAGTTTAATGAAAACAAGGTTCAAAAATAACAGAGTTCGTGAATGTGGTGGTGAAGCACACAGGAGTATTTTCTAGCGAAGACGATGCAGCTAAACAGCTGATGAAACCTTCATACAGTCCAGGAAGTAGCAGTCACAAACGAAACACATCGATCACATGACACTGTTCGGGAAGCCGATAGTCATAGAAGATAACTTCACAACGGAGAGATGTTCATAGCACTCACCACCAGCATAACACGCAGGGAGCCTGACAAACACAGACACAGATTGAACATAACGAACCGACAAAACAGAGACGTGAACACAGGACTTAAATAGTGGAGTTAATGACAAACAGCTGTAGTGCTAATCAGCCGATTGGATGATGTCCTCCACGTGACCACACAGCTGACGGGAAAGGTAAACAGACAGATAAACACACTCACGCCAACACAGGTACAGCCACAAGCACACACAGACAAACAGAAACTTAAGCTGTGACAATCTATCTATCTATCTATCTATCTATCTATCTATCTATCTATCTATCTATCTATCTATCTATCTATCTATCTATCTATCTATCTATCTATCTATCTATCTATCTATCTATCTATCTACCTACCTACCTACCTACCTATCTACCTATCTACCTATCTATCTATCTATCTATCTATCTATCTATCTATCTATCTATCGGTCTGTCGGGTGCTGTTTATAATATAAATCATAAATATCCATCAAATATCAGTCTATTTTATAATATGATTTGAAATGATGGAATGCAGTCTGTGCAAGTGTAGTAACAACATTAAGCAAAACATTAAAGTGACTGGCACACAATTTTGCCAGTCAGCATCCGCAAATCTGCAAATACAGTCTGCGTGTGTGTGATGACACATCATTATACATAACACATCACACAGGCAAAACTTGAGTCATAGAAGAGCCTTGAAATACACTTGAAAAATGTAATGTCCATAATTTGACAAAATCCCAAAAAATGACAAACATGTCAACATAGTTTATTATAAAATCACAATGTTTTCACAATGTTTATACACTACATCATTTGAATCTTACAAGCTTAATTTGCAATGTTTACATTTTAAATCTGAATCCCAAATATCAGAAATGACAACAGATTGTTAAGATTTAATAATGTTTAATTAATTTTAATGTTAATGATTATTGCACTTACTTGACAGATTTCAGTCATTAATTTTCCTTCTGCTTAGTCCCTGTTCTATCCACAGTGGAATGAATCGCCACTTACTTAACAGATTTATGTATTTTTAGTTTTAGGTGGTTTGTGTAATCTGTTTTATGTTTGGTAAAATAATTTCTAATTGCATCTTTAGTGATTTTTCAACTAATTACAGTGTCCCAAAAAGTGGATTTAGCTGGATTTGACGCAAAAGAAAATCTACCTTCTTAAAGACGGAAGTATTGTCTAAAGTGGCATTTATGAAAAAAAGCTATTTTATTTACTAGCTTTTTTATTATCTATAAAATGAAACTTCTAAACCTAATTATAGGAGCCTGATAGAAAATGATCATTAAAAAAAAAAAGAGGTCTGATGGATTTAGAGGGTTTTGCGCTTGAACACTTCAAGTGCAAACTGTATTTCAAACATTGTTGGAGTGTACTGTAAAATACAATTTCACTCTTCTTTAATATTTCACATTTAATTCAGTGGCACTTACCATTTCTTGAAAAAGTATTTCTAAAATAAACTAGCGATTTTTCAAGTAGAAATTTTTAATATAATATTGAAATGGCTGTGAGCTCATGTGCATTAGATCCATTAGTATCAGAGATATGTGTTGTGTGTGCTGAATGGACCCATGTGCTGTTACTCTCTGTTGAGCTGATGAGGTGAAATAAAGAAGTGCTGTTTTTCTGACCCTCATAATACGCTCAGCTCTTCTGCCCGGGGTCTAACAGTACACTCACACAAAGAACATGAGGAGTGTGTAAAAGGCATGCTTGACTTCTCCACACACTACTGTCAGCACTTACCTTGCATGTTCTTGTCTGTTATTCAGCAATGCACATATTTGCCTGCTGCTCTCATAATTGTAACTCTAAGAAGCTGCGGGCTTCTTCTATTTAAGAAAGTAGCCTAAGTAATATTGAATGAATGCACGGCATTTATTGTGAAGGCTGCTATTTTCTCTTGTAGATCCTCCTGTTTAAGTGCTTTGCAACATGGGAAAAAAGGAAGACTGCCACTTGAAGGCTGTAGTACGAACTGTAAGGCTTTTGTTTAGCTGTAGTGTGAACTGCATTCATTGGACTATTAAAAATAATGGTTCCTTAAAGGGATAGAAAGATAAATTGCTCAATGTTTAATCACACTCAAGCGATTTTAAACTTTTATTATTTCTTTCTTCTATGTAAAATATTTCATACATGTTAAAAGGCAAACATACCGTTTTGAATTAAAAGGGACATCCTTTATATATCTTATTTCAAATTCAAGTTTCAGCAATTTATTAAATGAAACCGGATAAGAGAAAATAAACTGACATTGACTTGGCCTATCTGCAAATTCCCTCGATTTCCAAAGATTTATTTAAACAAACCATTGACATATTGACAATTTGGTGCATGCCTTATACAGTAGATGATTTGTATTTTCAACAATTTCTTCCCAATGTTTTATCTAGAATAATTTGTTACAAATTTAAAGAGTCCCTATTATACATTAAAAGGAGTCATATTTTGGTTTTGGGGGTCTCCAACAACAGGCAGATATGCATGCAAGGTCAAAAAACACTTTCACTGTCTTATAATATGCATTTATTTTTACCTAATTATCCCAGCGACTCCCATGTGAATCGTTCAGCGATTCATTTGTGCCCAAATCCCTCCTTAGCGCGATGCTAATCTGCGCTGATTGGACCGATGACAGTCTGTTGCCATTGGTTGACTGTGTTCAGCGCGAGAGATATCGACAATATTGAAGTAGTCAGAGTGCAGAGTGTATGTGTGAGCATATCTGCCAACACTCCCGTTTTTCAGACCCATCCTGTTTTGTTATTTTCTCCAAGAAAACTCCTATAATTTCTACCATCCCCACCCTCATCATTTTGGTACGGTCTGTGAAACGCTTGGGTCACCAACATTGGTATAGGATCTGATCGCAGTGGTGGCCCAAAACACACTTCATAGTAGTTACTAAAACCACAGTACACAGTAGCTGGTTTTCAGACACCTCATTGCAGTTAAACACAGCATATAGCTCTATTCTTAACCATAAGTAAAAACAGTGACCCACATTCAGTATTAATGCACACAGTGGCAAAAGCTGAACCTTTTTGAAACTTGACCACCGGACATGTGTAATCCAGTGGCCATAGCAACGACAAACGGCAATGGAACACAAGCTCACAAATGCATTTAAATCCGTAAACAAAGCGGCACGCGCTGTGTTTTCAACATGGCTTTAGACGCTATATGAGAATATATAGAGTTAACCAGATACACTACAAGCGGTTACAAGTAACAAAACACAATTAAATACATCATTTGCAAGCTAGAGAAGATAAGCAGGCAACCATTTTAATCGCACATACTTACACTTGTGAAATGGAGGAAGAAACTGGTCCATGAACTGTGTACTGTAAAGTTCCTGTCAAGCTCTTCCATACATTAATAAAAGTCTTTTCTGATCCTTCCTTTAACAAACAGCTGATGAATCCCCTGATTGTAAGCATGTAAATTGTTGAAGCACTCATCAGACAAATGACGTGAACACAGCACAAGGTTGGGGCAATAATGCTGAGGTATTTTTGCAAAAATAAACCTCAACCACTGACTCTTCACAGCCTCATCTTTGGTTCATCCTCACACTTCCAATAATATCCAGCTGTGCACAGAGTCTTTGCGACTCAACCGGCGTCTGTTACAGTGTTCTTCTTCTTCTTCTTCTTCTTCTTTTTCTTGCTACTGTGTTTGTGGGTGGGGCCGGGGTTTCAATATTCCTGGGTTTACACGCGCATCAAATGGGCAGGGCTTAAGTTCCGTATCCACTTCAAGTCGAAACGGCTAAAGACTCATTATCAAGACAATTAATTTGAAGCACTATGAGTCAACTCTTTCATAGATGAATCAATAGTTTTAAACACAGCGCACTTTCAGATTTAAGCCTTGGCTGGACATGTTACTTCACTTAGAGGTGTGTTATACACTGCATGGAAGGTCATTTTCAAAAACCCATAATAGGGGCTCTTTAAACTCTTTAAGCTTTTTACTTTTTTTTTCATTTTCTTTGAATCCCTTTTTTTTGTTTTGTATGTTTTTTTATTTTATTTTTAAATTGTTTCTCTAAATTGAGAACAAAGATGTAAATATGATTGTGATATTATCTTATATCTAATAAAAGATTGTCAAAAAATATGTGAAATGAATAAATAAGTAAGTTATAGTATTGATCTTTAAGATAGTATATGATATTTATATGATAGTATTGATGTGTTATTGGCAAAAGCTACCCTGAAAAAATGATTTATTGGATTTACAAGATAAGTGGTTGCAAACAATGTATATACAGTTGGTTGAATTTATTAATTCATTTTCTTTTCGGCTTAGTTCCTTTATTTTACGCAGCGGATGCCCTTCCAGCTGCAACCCAACACTGGGAAACATCCATACACACTCATTCACACACATACCTGTACACTACAGACAATTTAGCTTACCCAATTCACCTATACCACATGTCTTTAGACTTGGAAACCCACGAGAACAATAGGAGAACATGCAAACTCCACACAGAAATGCCAACTGACTCAGCTGATGCTCGAACCAGCAAACTTCTTGCTGTGAGGCGATCGTGCTACCCACTGCGCCACAGTGACGCCCTGGGTTGAATTTAAGCAAACCTTTTAAATTTAGTAATGTTCAACTTAATTTGCTTGTTTAAATTCAGCCCATAACAATTATTTGCAAATAATGTTTATGTTCAAACTATTATAGCATCACAGCAGAATTAAAACCAAGAAGTTCAGAGAATAAAGCTTGTCTCGCCTTTTTCCGAACACCACCACACGCCACTGCACTTGGAGGACATGTTTGTCTGAATAGGACAGCCTAATGCTTGACACTCAGCTGGACGAGAACTAGAACTGACAGTCCTGTCAGCATGAAGACCGGCGGAGTGTATATGTGTGTGTGTGCGTGTTTGATGACTTGAGCTCAAACCTGACATCTGACAGGGTGAAGGCCTCAGTAGCACTGTGTGTATTTCTCCGTCTCCACCTCTCTTTCAGTGTTCGTGTGAATATGTGTGTGTGTGTCTCAGAGACTCTGGCACGGATCTGTCAGCTCGTGTCTCGCCAACTTTGCTCCCAACTTGCCTGACGCCGAGTGTGACACCACCTGTGGTGTTTTGTCATCTCTGCTTGCTCAAGGGAGACGCTGAGCTTGTAGGACAGGTACCGTCACACCGTCCACAAGCTGCGGCATAACACCCATGACACGAGGTCCATTCGCGCTCTGGCCGCAAACCATCCGTGAGAGTGCGTGGGTGCCAGGTTGTGATCGAACTTTAAGAATAAGAGCACAGAGACGTGAAGTGTTAGTTGGAGCTCTCTTGTAATGGAGAGTTCAAATGGTCGACACTTGGCGGTTTTGTTCCAGCAACACCAGCAGAAAACACTTGAGTTGTCAGCAAACCTGCACTGTGGGTTCAGATTGCACAAAACACTTGTAGAAACATATTGCCTCAAAACATTTACACACTCACTCGCTCACTTGCTTGCTTGCTCACCAGATCACTCACTTACTATCCTTTGGCTTAGTCCCTGATTAATAAGGGGTCGCCACAGCTGAATAAACCGCCAATTACTTTTACACAGTTTTACACAGTGAATGCCATCACAGGAAAACTTCTCGTTCACACGTACACACACACACACACACACACACACACACACACACACACACACACA
>CAIGQQ010033155.1:1073666-1091997 GCA_903798035.1 Danio albolineatus
TAATATAATATAATATAATATAATATAATATAATATAATATAATATAGTAATATAAGCGGGGGGCACCACGGTGGCGTCGTGAGTGGCACGTTCGCCTCACAGCAAGAAGGTCGCTGGTTCGAGCCCCGGCTGGGTCAGTTGGCATTTCTGTGTGGAGTTTGCATGTTCTCCCCGTGGTTGCGTGGGTTTCCTCCGGGTGCTCCGGTTTCCCCCACAAGTCCAAAGACATGTGGTATAGGTGAATTGGGTAGGCTAAATTGTCCGTAGTGTATGAGTGTGAATGTGTGTGTATAGATGTTTCCCAGAGATGGGTTGCGGCTGGAAGGGCATCCGCTGTGTAAAAAATATGCTGGATAAGTTGGCGGTTGATTCCGCTGTGGCGACCCCGGATTAATAAAGGGACTAAGCCGACAAGAAAATGAATGAATGAATAATATAAGCGTCACAGTGGTGCAGTGAGTCGGCTGGGTCAGATGACATTTCTGTGGGGAGTGTGCATGTTCATCTTGTGTTCACGTGGGTTACCCCCACAGTCCAAAGACAGTATAGGTGAATTGAATGAGCTAAATTGGCGCATCATTGTTTATGTGCATATCCAAACTGCTTTGGCTGTGGAAAGGTTAGTAATGGTTGTATTTGAGAGCTGTGCTGCCCTGTGCAGTTTACTGTGTCACTTTTGCTGCTAACATGGGATGTTCGTGCCAATTGATGAATTTACTACTACTTATGCAGTTCCCCTTCGGGAGGGGAACTTCAATGCTATGTGGAAAAATTCCACTATGGGGATTTAGTTCAGAAAGCCAATCATCTGAAAGAGTATGTAAACGGGCCAATGAAATGCCAATGAGTTGGCAGCTTCAGCTTGCGCAGCTGATGCTCGTTGCAATCAATTTGGCAATAAAAGCACAGCGATAGCAGAGCTGAGCATCCATTTTCGCTTCAGAGTCTTTCACGAAGCTTCTGAGAGTCATGAGGGTTCCTCCAGCTGTATTACACAGAGAGAGGGAACGAGAGCGGTCTCCCGGTCCAGAGTGTGTGACACGCAGCGGCAGACGGTCGAGCTGGGTACTCCCTTGCCTGGCGTTCTTTGGGTCCGGTCCTCCAGAGCGGTTTGTATTGTTGCGATCCTAAAAGAGCAACACGGTCGTGCAGCACGTCTTTTTCAAGACGGCGCTCCGACTGTGCGTTTCTGGATGCGGTGGTTTCCTGTCCCCGGATGATGGGCACGAGCACTGCGTTTCATGTCTGGGGGTCCAGCATGTTAATGCGGTGCTCGCGGACAGTGCATACCATCACTGCGGTGGTGTGTCTGTTGCGCAGTTAAGATCGCGGCTCGCTCTTGCAAAAGGGCCAACCACCCCAGTTGTCCCCCGCTCCGCGGTGGGCACTCGGGCAGATCTGAGGGTTACAGTGGGAGTAAATCCGCCGCCCTCGGGCCTGTGGACCTCTCGCTCCTCCACGCGCTCCATCCAAGCTTTGAGTGAGAGAAGCGCTCCATCCTCGGATGGCCGCCCTCTCACTTGATGACACCGAGGCTCAGACGTCCACCGCTGCATCGGAGGATGGGTTATCCTTGTCTGATGAAGGATGCGAACCCGCTCCCTCCCTCCGGGGTGGCGAGCGCGGCGTCGGATCTAGAAACAGACATGATAATCGCGCTTTCCTGGGCTGTTTCGGCCGTGGGCCTGGAGATGGTTTATCCCCCAGCCCCGCGGTCGGACCGACTAGATGGGTGTATGTGGAGGATTAAGGCCTCCCATCCCTTTCTTCCCGGACGTGCGCAGTGGGCTCACGCAGTTTTAGAGGGCATCTTTCTCTGCCCGATCGGCGTGCGCCTCCGCCCTCACCACCCCTTATGGTGGAGCAGCCAGGGAGTACGAGTTGATTTCCCAGATTGAGAGTGCCATGGCGGGCCCGCGTGGTGCCTCTTTCTGCTGAAGTCAGCCTTGTCTCTCATCCAAGGCGTGTCGGTTTTTCTGCCTCCACGGAGCCAGAGCCCTCACAGCCGCGGGCCAGGCTGCCTCCACCCTGCACGCTTGGGTATGTGCGCACGCGCTGACCCAGCTGCATGAGGGTGGTTCCGACCCAGGCTGGTTACCAGCCCCGCACCGCACCCGACTGAGCTCCACGGACCTCAAGTCTGCTGCGTGTGCCCTGGGAAGGACGATGGCCACATTAGTGGTCCAGGAGCGCCACCTTGGGCTAAACCTGGCAAAAGATATGCGCGGAGTCGACAAAGTTTGCTTTCTTGTCTCCCCCGTATCCCAGGCTGGCCTGTTCGGCGACACTGTCTGTGAATTCACCCAGGAATTCGAGGCGGTGAGAGAGCAGTCAGATGAGGTCTCCTATCGGTGGGTATGTATGACCGCTCGGCCCACCGAGCTTTCCACATCTGCGGCTCCTCGCCGAGGGTGCCTGCCTGCGAGTGCTGCCCCGCCCTGTCTGCGCCTCCGGCGAAGCAGCAGCGTTGAGCACCTCGTAAGTGGGCCGCCCGCCCCGTCCAGGGCGCCGTTAAGTCCGGTAAACGGATCACGAAGCGTCCCTGAGACGGGTCATCTGGAGAAGAGGCAAGTTGCTCTTTCCCCGGTGGAGGGCCGGGCTCAGTGAAAGAGCACTTTTTCCACTTCCTCGGATGTGACAGCTCGAACTCTGCCAGTCCGGGACGCTATGCCTTCTGGCTCGCAGAGTCGGTGCATCTCGCCAGCGGCTCACGAGCGGTGGGAGGACGGTCTCCTTTCTCCCACTCCTCCAGCCCCCCTCCTGGAGAATGGGAGCGAGCTGAGAGTGAATCTCTCACCTCCAGCTCTTCTGCGGGACCCCAGCGCTTCCCGGATCAGCACTCCCACTCCGCGCTGCCCCACTGCAGGTACGTCATTTGATTGTTGCGATGGGACCATTAGCGAGGGCGTTGCCTGCCTGGTTAGCGTGGGCCAGCCCTTCGCGGTGGCTCATACGCACAATCAGACTCGGCTATGCGATTCAGTTCACGAAACGGCCTCCCAAGTTCACGGGTGTGTATTTTACCAGGGTCAGCCCCCTGTCCGCCCCTGTCTTGTGAGAGGAGATTGCTGTCCTCCTGGCGAAGGATGCAATAGAGCCGGTCCCTCCAGCCGAGATGGAGAGCGGGTTTTACAGCCCGTACTTCATCGTGCCAAAAAGAGCGGTGGGTCACGGCCAATCCTAGATCTGCGCGTTTTGAACCGCTGTCTTCAGAGACTCCCGTTCAAGATGCTCACGCAGAGGCGCATCCTCCGGTGCGTCCGTCCTCAGGATTGGTTTGCAGCAATAGACCTGAAGGACGCGTACTTTCATGTCTCCATTCTTCCACGTCACCGTCAGTTTCTGCGGTTTGCGTTCGAGGATCGAGCTTGGCAGTACAAGGTCCTCCCCTTCGGGCTCTCCTTGTCTCCGCGGGTCTTCACCAAGCTCGCGGAGGGTGCCCTAGCGCCCCTGCGGCTTGCGGGCATCCTCATACTCAACTATCTCGACGACTGGCTGATTTTAGCTCACTCGGGGGAGCAGTTGATTATGCACAGGGACAAGGTGCTCTGGCACCTCGACCTATTGGGGTTTCAGGTCAACCGAGAAAAGAGCAAACTCACCCCCGTGCAGAGGATCTCTTTTCTCGGGTTGGAGCTGGACTCGGTCACCATGACAGCGCGCCTCTCCGGGGAGCGCGCTCGGCTAATGCTGAACTGTCTGAGAGAGTTCGACAGCAAAATAGTGGTCCCCCTGAAATCTTTTCAGAGGCTCCTGGGGCATATGGCATCCGCAGCCGCCGTCACGCCGCTCGGATTACTCTATATGAGACCACTTCAGCACTGGCTTCACGATCGAGTCCCCAGACACGCATGGCACGCGGGCACACACCGGGTGACTGTCACTGCGCTGTGTCGCCGCGCCCTCAGCCCTTGGAACGACCCCTCGTTTCTACAGGCCGATGTGCCTCTGGGACAGGCGTCCAGGCATGTTGTTGTCTCAACAGATGCCTCCAGCACGGGCTGGGGGGCCGTGTGTTGCGGGCATGCAGCAGATGGCCTGTGGGTAGGTATCCAGCTGCATTGGCACATCAATCGCCTAGAGCTGCTGGCAGTTTTTCTCGCTCTCCGCCGTTTTTCTCCGGTGCTGGAGCGCCAACACGTGCTGGTCAGGACGGACAGCACGGCGGCGGTAGCGTATATCAACCGTATGGGGGGTATCCGCTCTCGCCGCATGTCTCAGCTCGCCCGCCGTCTGCTCCTCTGGAGTCATCCGCGGCTGAAATCGCTGCGCGCCATTCACATTCCAGGCGAGCTCAACCGTGCAGCCGATGCGCTCTCACGGCAGCCTCTACGTCCAGGAGAATGGAGACTCCACCCCGAGACGGTCCAGCTGATATGGGCGAACTTCGGGGAGGCCCAGATCAATCTGTTTGCTTCCTCCGAGAACGCTCATTGCCAGTTGTTTTTTTCCCTGACCAAGGGCTCCCTCGGCACGGATGCACTGGCCCACAGCTGGCCTCGGGGCATGCGCAAGTATGCGTTTCCCCCAGTGAGCCTGCTCGCGCAGTTACTGTGCAAGGTCAGGGAGGACGAGGAGCAGGTCTTGCTAGTTGCGCCTCTCTGGCCCAACCGGACCTGGTTTATCAGAACTCTCCCTCCTCGCGACGGCCCCCCCCTGGCAGATCCCTTTGAGAGAGGACCTACTCTCTCAGGGACAGGGCACCATCTGGCACCCTCGCCCAGATCTTTGGAATCTCCACGTGTGGTCCTTAGACGCGAGGAAGACTTAGGTAACCTTAATACCATCACTCAGGCTAGAGCCCCCTCTACGAGGCGCGCCTACGCCCTGAAGTGGAGTCTATTCACTGAGTGGTGCGTCTCTCGCAGAGAAGACCCCCGAAACTGCCAGATCAGCGTTGTGCTTTCTTTTCTTCAGGAGAAGCTGGAGAGCAGGCTGTCGCCCTCCACACTGAAAGTTTACGTGGCCGCTATCTCCGCTCATCATGATGCGATAGATGGCGGCTCCGTGGGAAGGCATAACCTCATCATCCGGTTCCTCAGAGGTGCTAGGCGATTAAATCCACCCCGCCCCCCTCTCATGCCCTCTTGGGATCTCGCCCTCGTTCTCACGAGTTTGCGCGGAGATCTATTCGAACCACTCGAATCAGTATCTTTAAGATTTCTGTCCCTGAAGACAGCTCTGCTGGTCGCGTTGGCAACGATTAAGAGGGTCGGGGACCTGGAGGCATTTTTCGGTCAGTGACTCGTGCCTGGAATTCGGACCGGCTAACTCTCACGTTGTCCTGAGACCCCGGCCCGGCTATGTGCCCAAGGTTCCTACCACACCGTTTAAGGATCAGGTAGTGAGCCTGCAAGCGCTGCCCACGGAGGAGGCAGACCCAGCCCTTCATCTGCTGTGTCCAGTTCGCGCTTTGCGAATTTATGTGGAACGCACTCAGAGCTTTAGATCATCTGAGCAGCTCTTCGTCTGTTATGGTGGTCGGCAGAAGGGAAGTGCCGTATCAAAACAGAGGTTGGCCCACTGGATAGTGGATGCCATCTCCCTCGCTTACCAAAGCCAGGGCGAGCCGTGTCCCCCAGGGGTGCGAGCGCACTCCACTAGGAGCATTGCTTCCTCTTGGGCGCGTGCACGCGGTGCCTCTCTAACAGAAATCTGTAGAGCTGCGGGCTGGGCGACACCTAACACATTTGCAAGATTCTACAATCTGCGAGTGGAGCCGGTTTCCTTAAGGGTATTAGGTAACCTTTGGTGATTGGGGAAACACTCGGTAAGGTGTTGTAACACGCTTGCTGCGCCATTCTCCTTAACACGGAGGTACGTGCGCCTTTTTACTCTGTCAGTAAAGTTCCCCGCTTAGGTGAGCCCTGCAGAGATTCCTCCGAGGCCCCCAGCATCTGACTCAGCGGAGGAGTCAGACGCTGGCCCGTTACGTCGTAGGTCTGCCCGCTGGTCAGCCCGCGTTCTGGGTATAGGTGCCCGCTATGTGCAATCCCCGCTGGTGATCCCATATGCATTTTAGCCACGATGCTGTCCCCCTTCTCAGGCAGGACCCGTGTCTTCCCTCACAGCTAACCATCTTATATTCATATGCGTACTCCCCTTTTCAGGGCTAGTCCTTATGTTTTCTTGCCACCAGTCTCCCCACTCGGGCAGCAGGTGGCCTCCGCAGCGTCCTCCCTATCGGGACTGCACGCTTTCCCAACGTACTGTCGTATCAATTCCTAGAAATTACTAGATGTCTTGCGACTCCCAAAAAATATATCTAAATCCGTAAATCTTCTGTTGAAGTGGGATAAGTAAGGGCCAGGGAACACGTTGGAAGACCGCGCCTCCGGTGATGCAGGTGCGCTCACGCTCTACTCAGCCTGGCTAACCTCTCATCGGGGGCAAGGTAAGGTCCATTCATTGTGGCGTTTTCCATACATTTCCCCATAGTGGAATTTTTCCACATAGCATTGAAGTTCCCCTCCCGAAGGGGAACGCTCCGGTTACTAAAGTAACCCTCGTTCCCCGAGGGGGGGGAACGGAAATGCTATGTTCCGTCGCCACAATGAATGCCCCTTAGCTGCTGGGGTGAAAGTCTCTTCAGCTCAAAAAGGATGCTCAGCTCTGCTATCGCTGTGCTTTTATTGCCAAATTGATTGCAACGAGCATCAGCTGCGCAAGCTGAAGCTGCCAACTCATTGGCATTTCATTGGCCCGTTTACATACTCTTTCAGATGATTGGCTTTCTGAACGAAATCCCCATAGTGGAATTTTTCCACATAGCATTTCCGTTCCCCCCCTCGGGGAACGAGGGTTACTTTTGTAACCGGAGCGTTAGCCATGTCAGTGTTAGAATCTGAAGCTTTTTATGTTTTTAGCATATTTGCTGTAATGGTCATTGGCAAAGTTAATATTCTGTTGTTTTATACACTTCTTTTTTCTGTGCATTTTGATTGTTTTTATACAGTCAAAGGACATCAAACAACGCTTGAAATACTTATACAGATACTTGTGTAAGTTTGGTGTACTTGATAAAATTTCTAAAATAAAAATCAGTTATATTACTTTGGGTTTGGGTCCACAAAATCTGATCATATCAGCTCTTTTTACATTTATTACTGTTTCAAAACAGCTTAGCAAAAAGTGTACATTATTGCTGTACATTCAAAATCAGCCATTATATATAAACATAGTTAACCTGCATGTAGTGCCCTTCCTAAAAAAGGTCATGTTTTTGTGGAGATGTGTATGTGCTCCCCTCAAAGTCCTCAGATTGTTGGAATCATCTTCATCTTAAATGGACAAAAAAAGCTCAGCTATACAAACAAACATTCCAAAACATCATACGTATTTCTAACAAAGTGCCTGGTGCATAAAGAGAGGGGAAAATTATACTTTGTGTTTAACTAGAATTAAAGTGTGTGTATATGTATAATAGTCAGATATAAATTGATTATATAGAGATAAAAAACTGAAAATTAACTTAACTTAAAGATTTTAATCCCCAATTTGTTGCAACATTTATAAAGAAATGTTTTTTTGAGCATAATGCACATCACTAAAGTCACAAAAAATCATTTTCTTGAATAGATCTACATCATTTGGAAAGAATTAATTTTTTTATTTTTTTATTATTGATTGAGGTGGTTTGGAGTGTATCTGTAAAAAATAAACAGGCATAAGTAAATATAACAGGTCAAAGATATAAATGAAATTAACAGTAAAAATATTTAACAGTCTTACAGTATTTAGATGCAGAAACTGATTGTTTAAATATACAAAACTGCATTACATAATCTTAACTTTTTACTTGCATCCATAGTCCTGAAAGCTATAAACTTTAGCATTTCCTGCATCTGAACTTTCTTGAAATGTTAAGAAATCAATAAATCTTAAACACAACATTTTCACTACATTATGGTACAATTTAGTCAATTAATTTCATTTAATTAATTAAAAAATGTAAATGAATCCCCAAATCACGTGCATTTCAAAACGTGATGCCTGCACTTCTATGATCTCACATCCTGCAAACGCGCAAGTCATGATGTTGATGGCACTGTTATGGTTTTTGTCACTGTTGGTTTTCAACGAGGATGAAATGAAGCTGAATCTCTAGCTGCAGTGGATGCTCTTTATTAAAAATTATATATTAAACGCACAGGAATAACCAGAAGATGATGCACAAGCTAACAATAAAGAGACGAACAGAAAGAAAGACAAGTGAGCTTAAATACACACAATAATCACTGAAATGAATGTGTGAATGATAGAATAATTACTTTATAAACTAACGAAGATCTAAGGCTGCATCTGGAATCATATTTTATATTAAATATTTTGTATAACAAATTACTTATACTGAAAAATTATTCTATTTAATATTAATGTGTAGAGTATGAATGTAATCTGTGTTTACCAAATAACCAAAAAAGTCTGAATTCAAAATGGGTCAGTAAATGCATCGTATAAATACAGCCTAGGACAAGAGCAAAATCATAAACACATTATGTATGTAATTCCATTCTGCGCTTGTTGTATAATAATAATGTGCATCTCATTTTTGAGGCGGTCCCACATTGCATTACATTCATTCTTTCATTTTCTTTTCGGATAGTCCCTTTATTAATCTGGGATCGCCACAGCAGAATGAACCACCAACTCATCCAGCATACAGTATGTTTTATGCAGCAGATGCCCTTCCAGCTGCAACCCATCTCTGCGAAACATCCATACACACTTATTCACACGCATACAATACTGACAATTTAGCCTACTCAAGTCACCTGTACCACATATCTTTGGACTTGTGGTGGAAACCGGAGCACCCGGATGAAACCTACGTGACCACAGGGAGAATATGCAAACTACACTTAGAAATGGAAACTGACCTAGGCGAAGCTAGAACCAGCGACCTTCTTGCTGTGAGGCGATCATGCTACCCACTACACCACCACGGCACCCACATTGCATTACAATCACATAATAACAACAATAAAAAACAAAACATAAATCAACATAATGTTCTAGAACAACCACAAAACACAAACAATAAATAAAAAAGAGCTTTCTAGATGCAGTATGTTTTATTTATTTATATATTTATTGAGCGCCACACACATGCGCACCTTTACGGTGAACGGATAAACGTATCGCTAAATGAACCATGGAGTGAAGACATCTATGAAAACATCTTTTGACATTTATAAGACATAACTCACCTCCCCTTCACCCCTCTGCTTATGAAATGCAGTGATGTGTGCGGCTAAATTGCTTGTGTCATGTGCAGCATGTTGCATTTAAATCCATCCTTCACACGCAATGTCATATACCGTATAGTCACCGATGCTGAGGTGCTTCTGATTCTCAAAAGCTTCTGGCATCTGCGGTTTCATGTGTGTAAAAAGCTAATGTGTTAATGTGTCTCTCTGTGCCCTTGTCCCTGGGTTTAATTCAACACTAGCGACGTGGCATCATGGTTGGAGGGGTTGGTGGTTTTGAATTTCAACACTGTTTACTGAAGGGAGTTAATCAGCCGGATTACTGTGCTCACGGTCCTCCATGTAACACCTTGCTGTCTCTGAGTACAGCACTAAACCCGGTGACTGAAAACTATTTGACCTTGCTGCTTTGTGTTTGCGCCCTTGAGGGAATCCATGATGGTGAAAGAGGGCGATTTACATTCAGATTCAGTAAATAAAACCCAGCGTCCTTTATAAATCTATTTCTGCTTTTCCTCTCTATATGAACTTCTGAAGTGGGAGTGCTGTTGTTAATATTCATAAAGACCGCCTTTGTTTTCAGACAGATTTGGAATTGTTTGGAGATGTATACTGAGCGTGAGGGAGAGAGAGAAGCTTGTCATTACTGTCTGATTGCTTTTCTCGTTCATAAACATGATATCAGGCCATATCGAATAACTTGATGCAGGCTTTCTGCTATGGTAGGACGCATAGGTGAAAGGGCTTCCGCTGGCACAGTAATCAGCTTGGAGATTGAGGAAAAAAACCCTCATGAGGCTATTTTTGTCACAAGTATCCCTGTCCTATTTTTGTCTCAGAGAGGCACATTAAGGGATCACAGCCAACTATGTGGGTGCTGAAGAGAAAGGGTAATTGGTTGATAATTAGCTGAAAACCTAGAGGTTTTTATTTCATTGACTGTAATTGGAGTCATTATGAATGTTACATTCAAAGCCGTCCAGTGTCCATTCATTTTGAGGGTTGTTTTATTGTAGTCGTTAATTTTCATCAATGGAGTTTTTAGAAACCACATTCATTCAGTTGTGAGCACACACACACACACACACAGACCGACCCGCTTGAGGTGCGGTTTGGTGGCTTGTCATGCGGAGAATTTTTGCAAGTTATTTCAAGCTTGTAGTGGCTCCACAAAACAGATGGTGATTCATGCTATAAATAAACATCCAAGTGAATAGTGAATTATGTAATGATTCTGACTGTGGTTTTACTTAATGATTCCAATTCATTACTGATTTTCGCAGTTGGTTTTGCTATTCTTTTTGTGGTGCAAAGAAGAAACGGCAGACTTATTATTTTTATATTAGCTACCTCATTACAGAACACTTATGTAAGAATTGCGGGTAAGAAAACATTTTCTTTCTTGAATTTCTTTAAGATATAAATTATTTTGATCAGTGATGATTTTTTTTAGGTCACACTTTATTTTGATGGTCCGTTTGGGGAATTTAAGTTACATTGCAACTAATTCTCATTAGATTATAAGTAGAATGTAAGGTTGGGGTTAGGGGTAGGGTTAGTGTAAGTTGATATGTATTTGCAAAGTTTCTTATAGTCGGTTAAATGTCTTTTGAATGTCAGTATCAACGGATATTATGTAGAGAGTCAACTAATACTCAACTGGACCATCGAAATAAAGTGTTACCCTTTTTTTTATAATGTTAAAGCAGATTTCTGTTTGATTCATTGGATTTACTCAATTTTTAAGGTAATCAGTTTATTTGGGCTGAATTTAAACAAATTAATGCCGAGTTCAGATTGCATGATTTTAACCCCGATTTTGACTCGCCGACAAGTTGTGAAAAATCGCAGACAAATGCCTGAAATCAGGCAAACTCATTCACACGAGTAACAATCACACAGCGTGAACCATCAAAGATGCAATCTGAGTGAATCTCCGATGAGTCATCAACACCTGTCAGATATTTGGCATGAAAAATATCTGGAGCTGTTGGTGAAAATCATGCTGTTTGAAATGTGTTCTGATTTAAAATAACATCAGCGATTACCTAGAGCCAATGAGAGAGCAGCATCCACTAGTATGGCTATCTGCAGGACAGCGGGAGGTTGCAGGACCTATTTGGACCCCAGGAAAACTAGTGGAAATTTGGCAGGAGCACCTGTGTTTGTTTGTGTCATCTGAGCAATACCACAACCTGGTCGAAAAAAAAAAAAAGAAAAGTTGAGGAGAAATTGCTAATTCCCTTCAAAGCCAGGTGAGCAAAATAAGTACATTTTCTACCCCACTAAAGGTTTCTTTATCATTATGTAGTTGATAACAAAAGATGTACTACATGACATCACATTGTTTTCATGTCAATTTTCATGTGTGTCTGGTTGTGAGACATAGTTTGCGGACCGAGGCAAAGTTATCAGCGATTCTTCCTAATATAAAGTCCTGCAGTGTGAAACCCCCTGTCGCTCATCCATCCTATAGTGTGAAAACTATTTGTAAATTATATGGTCTGAACTCAGCATAAGGTGAACATTACTAAATTCAATTTGTTTGTTTAAATTCAACCCAAATATTTTGTTCGCAATAATTTTAGAGAAATTATTCTTTCAGTGTAGAAATGTATTACTGTGCTAAATATTTTTATAATAATCATTCATTTTCTTTTCGGCTTAGTCCCTTTATTGATGAAGTCGCCACAGCGGAATGAACCCCAACTTATCCAGCATATGTATTACGCAGCGGATGCCTTTCCAGCTGCAACCCGTCTCTGGGAAACATTCATACGCACTCATTCACACTCATACACTACGGACAATTTAGCTTACCCAACCCACCTATACCACATGTCTATGGTCTGTGGGGGAAACCGGAGCACCCGGAGGAAACCCAGGCAACCACAGGAAGAACATGCAAACTCTACACAGAAATGCCAACTGACCCAGCCGGGGCTCGAACCAGCGACCTTCTTGCTGTAAGGCGAACGTGCTACCCACTACGCCACCGTGGCACCTTTAATAAAATTTCACAATTTTAAAGCAGACACCACATTTATGCTTGGCTGATTAACCCAAGTGTTTGTAAGGTGTGTTGGGCCCTCCAGGACAGAATTGGTAACCCCTTCTCTTATACGTACTGCATCACTGGACAAATGCAGATTTTTCAGAACCGTTAGCTATGTTTCCATCCAAGGATGTGAATTAAATTTATGCTCAAAACTGGAGTATCAAATAAAAGGCGTGTGAATAAAGCAGTGTTTCCGTCCAAGCAGTCAAAGAGAACAAAATGGTCACTTCCTGATTAACTGGCGCCAAATATCAAGAGTAAACACTAAATTTGCTGTGGTACAAGAAGCTTAATTAATAAAGACTTGCAACTATGAAGACAGTATGCCAACATGCAATGAACACATGGTAGTGTTTGGTAGTGTTTGAAGGTGTCAGACACAGAGCACAGATGCTCTTAACAGTTCTGAAGGTAATTAATAATATAATAACACTAACACTGGTGTTTTAGAATGATCAGTACAACATTTCAGATGTTTTACATTGTGCTCAGCCTGCTGGTTTGTCCATTCACACACATTTTTACCATCACATGATCTCTCATAACAAAATCACTTGACTCTTTTTATTCACCTATTGGAATTTGTTCAGTAAAAGTGTTTCAATCGTAGTTTATGCACATCTTTTCTTATCGAATAAAAAGTTTAGCCAACTCCATTATGCTCATATGTCTTTCATGCACATTTTCAAAACTTGTGCGCATCTTGGCATTTCCGTTAACCATTTTTTTTTTATGTGCATATCAACACTGTTTTTTATGAACATATTTAAAATGTGCCTAAAAAGTGGATGGAAAGTATTAATCTCATGAAAATAATTTGACTGTTGCGTTGAATTCAATCATGCAGACATTCCTAAAATGTATCACTGAATTCTTACAGGGTTTTACTCGATCATCCCATTTCCCGAGCTCAGAAAGCGATCTAGAACATTGTTTATATGTAAAGTTGAGTAATGCGATCGTGATAATGTAATCCTACAATAAAACAGGATTTAGAATGTTAATTGTGAAGTAGTGAAGTGTAAATGTGATGTATGCGTACAATTACAGTGCTGTCGTCCTCAGCTGATGCATTTATAAAATGGCATGCCTTGACATATTGAAATGTAGTCATATTTGTAAGGAATTAACATAAATTATCATATATTATCCTGAAGGTTATGCATAATGACCTGCCGGAAGGATCCTGCCACATGTTTTGACCTTGTCGATACAATGAACTTCTGGACCATTGCTCATTTTGGGCATTAACCCTAGGCTTTCTGGTCTAATTGAGACGATGTTGTCTCAAGGATGTTGAGCACACATGATGAGTTGGTCTGTGCCTGAAGCAGCCATGACCTTTAACGTATGTGAATGCCCATTCCATACGTTAGATGGAAGATCCTGAAAGGGAAGGTATGCATGTGCTAATGTGACGCATCCAGGATGGAAGATTACAGAAGCCCTTTCTCAATACCAGCCTTGCCAGGATACTTTAGAAGAATGAATTTAGAAGGACATGAGGACACAGAACACATCTTGGTTGAAACTGAGATGTTGCTGTCATCCTTTTAGTAACCTGACCTTCCCTGTTTCAATTCATGAAATGTCAAATGTATCTTATTTTGTCCTTTTTTTAATACATAATAAAAATTAAGTAAAATATTTTTAAAATCTTGTGGATAAAAGTTTAAAAGTTCTCTTTTAAACAACATTTGAAAATATTTGAAGAAGAATTAGAATTTTACAGGAAGGCTAACATATATAGTTCATATATCAGTTCATTTGCACAATAAGAATATTGTGTTCAGTTAAATTTGACAAGCCATAGCCCTATTTCTATTTTGTAAATGCCAGTTTTAAGAACCATAGCCGTTATAAAAGTTTAAATATACAAAACTTGTGTAACAGGAAATTGGGACAACCGATTTAATCAAATGTACACAGCACAGTGGTAAAGTTTTTTAGCCTTTGCTGTGAAGCTCTAAATTGAGCTCCGGTAAATTATGTTTCCACTAATCATTCTTGAGATGTTTCAGCTGTTTAATTGAAGTTCACCTGTGGAAAATTCAGTTGATTGGACATGATTTGAAAAGGCATACACCTGTCTGTATAAGGTTCCAGGGTTGACAGTGCATGTCTAAGCACAAACCAAGCATGAGGACAAAAGAATTGTCTGTAGACCTCCGAGACAGGATTGTCTTGAGGCACAAGGCTCGGGAAGGTTACAGAAAGATTTCTGCTGCTCTGAAAGTTCTAATGAGCACAGTGGCGGCCATCATCTGTAAGTGGAAGATGTTTGGAACCACCAGGACTCTTCCTACAGCTGGCCGGACATCTAAACTGAGTGAAAGGGGAGAATGGCCTTAGTCAGGGAGGTGATCAATAACCCGATGGTCACTCTGTCTGAGCTCCAGCATTCTTCTGTGGAGAGACGAGAACTTTACAGAAGGACAACCATCGGTGCAGCAATCCACCAATCAGGCCTGTATGGTAGAGTGGCCAGACGGAAGTCACTCCTTAGTAAAGGGCACAGAGCAGCCCACCTAGAATTTGCCAAAAGGCATCTGAAGGACTCTCAGACCATAAGAAATAAAATTCTCTGGTCTGATGAGGCTAAAATTGAACTCTTTAAAGTTAATGCCAGGCGTTACGTTTGGAGAAAACCAGGCACCGCTCATCACCAGGCTAATACCATCCCTACAGTGAAGCATGGGGGTGGCAGCATCATGCTGTGGGGTTTTTTTTCAGCAGCAGGAACTGGAAGACTAGTCAGGATAGAGGGAAAGATGAATGCGGCAATATACAGAGACATCCTAAATGAACACCTGCTTCAGAGTGCTCTTGATCTCAGACTGGGGCGACGGTTCATCTTCCAGCAGGACAATGACTCAAAGCACACCGCTAAAACATCAATGGAGTGGCTTCACAACAACTCTGTGAATGTCCTTGAGTGGCCCAGCTAGAGACCAGACCTAAATCCAATTAAACATCTCTGGAGAGATCTAAAAATGGCTCTACACCATCGTTTCCTGATAGAGCTTGAAAGGTACTGCAAAGAGGAATGGGCAAAAATTCCCAGAGACTGTTGTGCCAAGCTTGTGGCATCATATTCAAAAAGACTTGAGGCTGTAATTGCTGCCAAAGGTGCATCAACAAAATATTGAGCAAAGGCTGTGAATACTTATGTACATGTGATTTTTCATTATTATTTTTTTTAAATAAAGAATTTAAGAACATGTTTTCAGAGATCTAAGGAGTCAGCAACATATTCATAAAATCAAATATTGCTGACTCCTTAGATCTCTGAAAACATGTTCTAAACTCTTCATAAATAAACTGCTTATTTGAGTTTTAAATGATTAGTACAATTGTACTAGTAGAGTTTTTGGTGTTTTCTGCTGTGCTAACACTCGCTGGTTGGATTGAGATACAAGAACATCCAGAGATTGTAATTGGCCAGATATGAACATTGAATTGGAGCAGCGTTGATGATGTTTTACGAGAACACAAGATCAGACAAGAACATATTGAAACCTAGCATTGTGTGTGTGTGTGTGTGTGTGTGTGTGTGTGTGTGTGTATGTGTATGTGTGTGTGTGTGTGTAGTGTCTACCGGGAATGTTAGGAGCCATTTATTTAAGGGCAGTCACACACAAAAGACTCATATCTTTCCAGTAATATCCTTCTTTCACTTGTCACTCTGGCTAGCGCTCACAGACTGAAATCCCACAAGGGAAAACATTTCAGAGTTTGGAACCCAACTGGAACGAATAATAAGCGAAAATGAGGAATGTCTTCCATGACCCAAACTCCTATTGCCTGTAAGCTAAATAAAATGGTTTGAGTGACACCTTAATCGCTCTGATAACCCAAACTCACAGACTGGCAGCAAAGCCGGGCCAATGGCATTACATTCCCTTGGGACTTGACAGTTTGACTTTGTCAAGGGCAATTCTTTGATTTCTTTCATTCCTCCTTCTGTCTGTGAGAACGAAGTCTCGCTAGCTTCCATCATCTACCCCTCTTAGTCACAAATAAGCTGAGTGCAACAGTGAAGTCGAGATGGAGACAACCCCAGTAACCTCTGCTGTCAGTGTGCATCAAGGCTTAACCTGTAACGGCTCCATCCGAGGTCCTGAGTCTAGGACAAACTGTGACCGCTTGCAGATTGGGAAATTCAAAGTGAATTAGTTTTATGAACATTTGAGTGGCTCTGTGGGTAAATGCTTGCTTAGATTCAGTTTGAGGTCCTTAATGGAGTAGTTCTCCACAGAAATGAAAATCAGGCCATCATTTTTAAACATGTTCTTTCTTAAGTGGTACGTTTTTAAGTTGTTTTTTGGCAAAGTTTTTTTTAGCTAAATGAAAAGACAAGATTGTCATATTTTGTGTCTGCATCATACTAAATAATAAAAAAGATTTTAAAATTAAATTAAATTGTTTGCATGTCAAAAAGGCTACATATCACACACACACACACACACACACTGACCACTTTATTAGGTACACCTGTCCAACTGTTCGTTAGCGCAAATTTCTAATCAACCAATGACATGCCCGCAACTCAATGCATTTAGGCACGTAGACATGATCAAGACAATCTGCTGCAGTTCAAACTGAGCATCAGAATGGGGAAGAAAGGTGATTTAAGTGACTTTGAACATGGCATGGTTGTTGGATTTCAGAAACTGCTGATCTATTTGGATTTTCATGCGAGACCATCTCATGGGTTTACAGAGAATGGTTCGAAAAAGAGAAAATGCCAGTGAGCGGCAGTTCTGTGAGCGCAAATGCCTTGTTGATGCCAGAGGTCAGAGGAGAATGGTCAGACTGGTACGAGCTGATAGAAAGGCAACAGTAACTCAAATAACCACTCGTTACAACCAATGTATGCAGAAGAGCATCTCAATGAACAGCACGTCAAACCTTGAGGTGGATGGGCTACATCAGCAGAAGACCACACCGGGTGCCACTCCTGTCAGCTAAGAACAGGAAACTACAATTCACACAGGCTTATCAAAATTGGACAACAGAAGATTGGAAAAAAGAGTCTCGATTTCTGCTGCAACATTACGATGGTAGTGTCAGAATTTGACCTTAACACCATGAAAGCATGGATCCATACTCTCTTGTATCAATAGTTCAGGCTGGTGGTGGTGGTGTAATGGTGTGGTGGACATTTTTTTTGGCATACTTTGGGCCCTTTAGTCAATGCCACAGCCTACCTAAGTATTGTTGCTGACTATGTCCATTCCTTGATCACCACAGTGTACCCATCTTATGGTGGCTACATCCAGCAGGATAATGTGTCATGTCATAAAGCGTGAATCATCTCAGACTGGTTTCTTGAACATAATGAGTTCACTGTACTCGAATGGCCTCCACTGTAACCAGATCTCAATCTAATAGAGCACCTTTGGGATGTGGTTGAACGGGAGATTCGCATCATGGATGTGCAGCTGACAAATCTACAGCAAGTGTGTGATGTTATCATGTCAATATGGACCGAAATCTCTGAGGAATTTTTCCAGTACATTGTTGAATTTATGCCACAAAGGATTAAGGCAGTTCTGAAAGCAAAAGAGGGTCCAACCTGGTACTAGTAAGGTTTACCTATTCAAGTAGCTGGTGAGTGTACATAATTCACTAAATGCTAAGCAAATTTTGATGTTTGTTTATGTATTTGCGTTATTGCAGTATTGTATAATTCAGTGAATGGATCTTCATTTTTTAGTGTCATGTAAACAAAATATACACAATTCTCAGATTAAATTCAAACTACAGTAAACCCACATACTGTACGTTTAATTAATTTCTTGCTTATGATCTCATTAATCTCATGTAACTATATACTATATAATACAGTATATACTATATTTTGACATTTGTATCACACAACCATCTTTAAATAGACAAAGAATTTGTGGTCCAGTTCACAAATAATATATATATATATATATATATATATTAGAGAATTTTGAATACTGTAGATAATAAATTAGAGAATAGATAGAGAATAGATTACAGCTTTTGTGTGTGTGTGTGTGTGTGTGTGTGTGTGTGTGTGTGTGTGTGTGT
>CAIGQQ010033155.1:1092007-1106691 GCA_903798035.1 Danio albolineatus
GTGTGTGTGTGTGTGTGTGTGTGTGTGTGTGTGTGTGTGTGTGTGTGCGCCTGTGTGTGACTTTGTGACCTATTCCTTTAAGCTTTATGTGACAATATAAGATGAAATGGGGCGGGGCCTCTATAAGCCACAGATCCCGTTCTCATTGTATACCATATTGTTCTCCCTAAGAGGATGCCCAGAGAAATGACCTCTGGTATTTAAGAACAGCCAAGGTTATTTGCCTGAAAAGTGTGGATGATATTTGTGCAAACGGTGAGAATGTTGCGTGCATGAGCCCCCATGTGGATGGCATGTCAGCGCTGTGCTTGAGAGGATGTGTGAGTGACAGCTTTGCTTCAAGCCAATGGAAGCTAATGGTAAAGACAGACCACCACTGCCCACAAATTAGTGCTTGTGTTCTGCGCTTTGACAACACGACTGATACATGCTGACATTGCGAGGGGCTTTGAGACGGCACACATGCAGAGATGTGTGCATGTGGCCGTTTCTCAATGACTTGTCAACACCCTGATTTCTAAGGGTTTGTCTCTAAGGCAAATAAGACCTTTTAAAACTCACTTTAAGGATGATTATATGCTAGTGACCTATGAAAGATGACATTGATTCTTAAGAAAACTCCCTTCCTGAATATTATATGCAGCTACAGTGGTCTGCATGAATGAGTGCACCCTCTTTTGAAAATGACAATTTTTATCTTCTCAGTTAATAGACAAATTAAAAAAAAAAATGTAATGGATTTAAACAAAACAGTTTTGTTAAGCATTTATATCCATTACATTAAGGGTTTGTTCATCTAACATCTTTAGGAATACACAGATAATACATTCCAATTCAAACGAGTTACTGCAAAGAAATTACAAACTACAATATTTTAACTTTTAGTTTTCCTGTTTATTAAAATTGTGTTTAATATTTTCCCTCAACATATTAATTTGGGCGTACAAGTTTATTTGTTTAACTAGTTCCAGTTTTGGCTTTGGTATTGGCTAATATAATGTGTAAATAGCCTACAGGTACTGTACCGTAAACAGTTTTATTAATGTAAAGCATCCTATTGAAAATATTGATTTAAAAGAAAGACCTAAAAGGGGTGTTTGCATTTAAGCTGAGGACTAAATATATTTTTTATTTACAAAGAGTTAAGGTCTTTGCACACTGAAAACCGACATTTTCGTATGTGTTTTTTCCGTATTCATATCTGAAAGATTCGTCAGGTACACAGACCTTGCACACTGAGTCCAATGCGTAAATAGCATTGGATAAAAAAAAACACAACATTTTGAAGTCAATTCAAGAAGTGATACTTTGTTCTGCTCTCTTCTCCAAAGTAGAAAAATAAAGCGGAGTATGCTATATATTGTATTCATCCAATAGAGAGTAAAGAGAGTTCAGCTCTGAATTATCGTGAAATGCAAAGTTTAATTCAGAGGTCAGTGAAATTTTCATACTTTGTTTGTGATACGTTGCATATTACGTATAAGCAAATCCTGAACAGAGACTGGCAGTAGGCTACCATTGCATACCTGTCAACCCTCTCGTTTTTCCCGGGATTCTCCCGTATTTTACAGTTCTATCCCGCTACTATCCCGTAAAGGTATTTTCCCGTATTTTCAGTCTTTCTCTGAAGGGTGACAATAAACATTAAAGAGCCGATCCTCCCGATACAAAACCCATACCGCCGAACCACCAGGGGCCGCCCCTTGCTCTTAAATGTGAGTCAGTTCTGTGCTTTTGGTTTATTTAGGCATGAAACACTTTGAAATAAATATAAAAACGGCGGGATTCCCTTTCCTTTTCATTACAGGTGCTGTCGCTCCTCATATGCAATCCTCAAAACAAGTCACATAGCAATGAGTGACTCGCTCCATAGTGATAAACAGACGCTGTTTCCCAAACGGATTCTGTACACCCGATTTGAAGCGGAGCGAAAGTCTGGATTTTGGGTGCGTGTTTGAACAAACATATACACATAATTAATAATAATAAATAATAAATAGATCCCTTATTTTCACATGCCAATGTTGACAGGTATGTACCATTGGCATTATAATCGAGCAGTAAACTGAAGCTAAAGTCTTTCTATTGTAATGTCTATGTGCAGTACATTAAATGTATGGACACACACGGAGACACACGCACACACACCCCAAACAGCAGCAGGTGAGAAGTGCACCAGTCACTGAATCCAGCATACTGTCCTCCATGTTTTGTCTTATATTAGCACTGTGTTTGTCATAAATTTACCTGTGGCTCAAGTGACTGTGTTTTGTATTGTTGCCTTTTGGTTGTACGGTGGCTCTGAACTGTCAAAAAACCTCTCAAAGTGCTTATTCGGATGCGAAAAACAAAAATAAATCAAACCCGATTCGATTTATTTTTATTTATTTATTTTTATGACAAATGTTTTGTAGCCAGTGTGTTAATACGACTGACACTTCGACAGGTCGAATTAATTTTTTTAACATGTGAAAACTATAGATTAAAATTTCAGGTTCAGTGTGCAATAACCTTTAAATGCCTAAATGTTGATGTAAATATGAAATATCATGCAAACATATTCAGGCTTATAAATGACTTAAAACTCAATAAAATATGTAATTTACACTCTACATTACACAAGAAAACAAATAAGTAAAGTTTCACAAACTAATTTCGAGAGGAGCAATTAATATGATTGATCATGGCTGATCATTAGTAAACCAATCGGATTATTTCAAACTCACAATAAATAGCCCGTCTCGCCTTACTCCCTTATCTTCGTTTTTGAACAATCCCCCATCCACCCTATCTCCCCCTTTTTCTCCTTTACCAGGAGGACTCTCTAGAACTACCTGATCTCATACACCCTCACATGCTCATTGACCTTGGGCTCCATTATAATATCCAAGCTCAGGGTTCTTTCGTGGAACAGCATGCCAAACCTGCTATAAATGTCAGGCAGTATCTGAGTGTGAGCTTCTGAAATAAGTTTTATTGCTGCAAAATGAAATACACCGTTAATAATTTGCTACTTTGCTTGAAATCACATTGGACAATTTTTGCTTTCAATTTGTGATATGTTATTTATGTATATGATGAGATATTTATCATTGATGCTAGTTATATGTTAGATGGTGCTGTGGTGGGTGCATATGTAATTGATATATGGGAAAAACACTGTGTAAAACCAGTAAAGCTGAATTACTACAGCAAGTCTAGTACTTAAATGTTTTAAACAATGTTGGTGACTGACCAGTTTTTGACTACAGAGCTTTCAGGCAGCCTTTTATGATCATCCTTCACGATTTCAGAATGATCCCACACTTTAGATTTTATTTTCAATGTAATTATTAGCACATGGATCAGATAGACAAGCTGTCTTAATGATTTTTCCATCACTGACAATGTGATGTCATAAAGAAGACAGATGTTGTCAAACAGAAAAAGTGGTATCAGATAATCCAGACAGTTAAATGCAGACTTTGCTTTCCTCATAGTCTGAAGCAGACTAATGTTGTCTTTACGGTCAGAAAAATCTGAGAAGGTTTTTTTTTTCTTAATATGTGTAGGGGAAACAAATTATGCATTAAATTCATCTTTATTTCTATAATGTTTTTAAATACAATGTAGAGTGTGCCTAAGCAGCGTACATGGATAAAGAAAAGAACAGTAGAAGTTCTGTAGTTCTAGCTAACTTAAAACTGATTTTGTTCAATCTAGCATAAATGTCATTGTAGAAGTTCAGATCTCATGTATTAAGTTCATTCATTCATTCATTTTCTTTTCGGCTTAGTCCCTTTATTAATCTGGGGTTGCCACAGCGGAATGAACCGCCAAATTATCCAGCATTTGTTTTACGCAGCGGATGCCCTTCCAGCTGCAACCCATCTCTGGGAAACATCCATACACACTCATTTACACTCATACACTACGGACAATTTAGCCTACCCAATTCACCTGTACCACATGTCTTTGGACTTTGCACCCGGAGGAAACTCACACAACCACGGGGAGAACATGCAAACTCCCAAAGAAATGCCAACTGACCCAGCCGAGGCTCGAACCAGCGACCTTCTTGCTGTGAGGCGAACGTGCTACTCAATACGCCACCGTGGCGCCTTGTATTAAGTTCATTTTAATACAAATGTCACTTTTGAAAGCCGAAGCTCCACCGAGGGTGACAAATGCTAAGAAACCAAAACTCCTCCAATTGACTCAGTGACCAGTGACTACAATAATTATCGGCTCTGGATACAGGCCGGATCCACGATTATGTGAACCTCTGGATACAGAGAAACAGGCATACTAACATAAGCTTAGACGCCATTCAATCAGTGTTTTTTCTGGGAAGTGTTCCTAGCTCCAGTTGTCCTGATTAATGCAGCCTAACAATCCTATAGAGCGTTTGGATTTCAAAGTTATGTATTTGTGTTTTATGTGTATGCTAGCGCAAACAAATATTTTTAATCTGGAAGTAAACTGATAGAGTTTGCCTGCTCTCTGAACTGCACTATACACATACAGTACACCTTTTTTTTTGCCTTTTCCTTTTGTGCATTTCAGTGTATGAGACATAAAGCGTCTTTTAATGTGTTTTCTTACACACGCTTCAAAGCTATATAAAAGTGCAACTGCAGCTGCAGCTGCTTTTAATGTTTCCCTCTTGATTACAAAGTTAATTATTTCAGCTTTACACACAATGTCAAGTCCTTGTGCCTGGCGGCAATTAGAGATGTGCATTCATTAAAACCGCCCGTACTCTTTCTCTAATGCAGCCATCAGCTATTGGCTGTGTCTAACCATCCACACAATGGGGGAAACTAATTAATAAGTGCGCATTCACACAGTTATAAACACACATGTGCAGCCCCCCTTTATGTAGAGCGCACATTCTGTAGATAAATGGATGCAAATGTTTGGAGTGCAGCTCATGCTTATAGGGTAATAAAAGCTTTATTGGATTCCTGAAAGACTTAGTAAAGATATTCCATTTGCCTGATAAAAAAAGGAAGAGCAGCTATGTAGGATGCATCTGAAAGCTGAAAAATATTTACCGGATACACAGGGTGGAAATTCTGTACATTTGATTACATACGAGTACATTTCTTTAAAAAATGTTTTTTTGATGTTGTTTAATTGCAAAATACTTAATTTCTAAAGCATAGATCATTAACATTCTTTTACAGTAATTTAAGAATTATTATGGTTTTAATAAGAAGTATGAACAATATGTCTATGTTTCATTATTGCTAAAAAATATTTTAAAAAAAGCATTGTATTTTTACATGTTGCTGCATGGCCAATAAATGAATGCCATGAACATGAGAATTTTAACTATAACACTGAATTAGTATGAGGTATATATCAAAGGATTCAAGATAAGTGAGGTTTAATGTCATTCCATTTTACATCGGGCCCTATCTTACACCCAGCGCAATAAGGCACAAGACGAGTTTGGCACGATTTTTTTCTGTTTTCAGACCAGCATAACCCTAATTTTTACGTTTTGTGCCATGTTGTTTAAATAACAAATCCATCTGCGCCACTTTGTGGTCTAAAAAGGAGGTGTGTCAAGCCACATTGTTGATACGCTATTTTGAGAAACTAAAATAGATTGCGCCACTGACTACTTGAAATAGCTTTTTTCAGTTTATTCATGACAATTTGCATTTGTATAATGTTATTATTATTATTATTATTATTAGCAGTATTATTAATTATATGCATATTTATATTTGTTTTAATAAAAACAAGTTTGTCCACTTGTCAGGTTTTGGAGACGTATGCATCACCATATGGGCCATAAGAATAGGACGTGTGTTTGGATATGACTTTTGACCACACTTTTGTTATGATTGTTCATTTTTTTATTTGCTGGAAATTAGAACCGAATTTAGAAATAGTTTCGAAACAAATCTTTGGGCTTAACAAACAAAATTAAATATGTAGGCTAATGGATGTCTTCAGTGGAGTGAGTTTCCACTGTTTCCTTATTCACAAAAATAAAGCAGTAAAGTAAAAAAAAAAAATGAATTAAAGAGAAAGTAAAGAGGCTGAATGGAGGAGGCTTTTTCTTTATCCTCGTGCTGCAGATGGTCTGTTTAACTGTTTTCTAGTGTTCAGTTTGTCCACTTACAAAGTCCACCATGTAAATAGCAATACCATGGCACGATGCAAATGACTCTTAAAGGTAATGGGAGATGAGACTCTGATTGGTTTGATGCACATTATGCTCGAAGCACACTCGTTTAGAGATTAAGCACAACCCTGTTAGACCATACGCCAGGGCACAGACCATATTTTTCCATCAAAAAAATTGCAAAAGTGGATTCAGGCATGCCCTTAATTTTTTGGCACCATGCACTTTAGAGTTTGAGTCTAGATCGTTAAAATGGAGCCCATTGAGTTTTAACAACATATTGTTTTATCAAAACTATTGTACATGAATGGTTAGGACCAAAAATTGATCAATAAAACATAGTAAGCAAATGTTGCTTACAGTGTGGTTTTTACACCTATAGTGGTTTCAATATCCTTTGTTAAAGGAGTTGTTTCATTAATGAAGGACAGAAATGTTCAGACTAGTAATCTGTAATACTTTCAGTCTCTCTTTTTTTTAATAGACAAATCAAGCCAACAATGACTTTGTTATTTGTTTGCAAGATTTTAGTGTAGTGTGCCAATGCCATAACCCACTATTTCTCTTTGTCTGTGTGTCCCACAGGTAACATTTTCGTGGTGAGTTTGGCGGTGGCGGACCTGGTGGTGGCCATTTACCCATATCCGCTGGTCCTGACCTCCATATTTCACCGGGGCTGGAACCTGGGCTACATGCACTGCCAGATCAGCGGCTTTCTAATGGGCGTCAGTGTAATCGGCTCTATTTTCAACATCACTGGCATCGCAATTAATCGCTACTGCTATATATGCCACAGCCTCAAGTACGACAAGCTGTACAGTGACAAAAACTCTGTCTGCTACGTACTGTTAATCTGGGCCTTGACGGTGCTAGCTATCGTTCCCAACTTGTTCGTGGGCTCCCTTCAGTATGACCCGCGGGTTTATTCCTGTACATTCGAGCAGTCGGCGAGCTCTGCGTACACCATCGCCGTGGTCTTCTTCCACTTCATCCTTCCCATCATGATCGTCACCTACTGTTACCTGCGGATCTGGGTTTTAGTCATACAGGTGCGACGGCGAGTCAAGCCTGACAATCGTCCCAAGATCACGCCTCACGATGTGCGAAACTTTGTCACAATGTTTGTGGTTTTTGTGCTTTTTGCCGTGTGCTGGGCACCATTAAACTTCATCGGTTTGGCGGTAGCGATTTCTCCAGAGCGGGTGGTTCCTTTAATACCCGAATGGCTCTTTGTGGCAAGTTATTTCATGGCGTACTTTAACAGCTGCCTCAATGCAATCGTCTATGGAGTGTTAAATCAGAACTTTCGTCGAGAGTACAAACGCATTGTGGTTTCCGTATGTACTGCAAGGATCTTCTTTGGGGAAAGTTCAAATGAAGCGCAGGAAAGATTGAAGAGCAAACCTTCGCCACTCATGACCAACAACAATCAGGTGAAGGTGGACTCAGTTTGAGATGTACGTGGCAGGTGAACTCAAATAAGCAAATTTTATCTAAGAAAAAAAAACTGATAACCAAATATGGAAGCAGTGTTTAGCCCTGAAACTGTGATTTGTTGCCTCAACACAATCGAAACAACAGGAAGTTATTATCATTGTCTTTTATAAAGCACTTTTTTTCATTGTTTGTCAGAAGTACTTGTATGTATGAATACCTTGTTTTAATGTTTACAGTGACTATATCAAGAAATCTATGTGAGACATACTTTATGTAACGGTTTTATATGAATTGTCTTTGTCTGAAGAGAACAAAAAACAAATATGAAGGTATGAATGATTTTAAGAGTGCAGCTGTCAAGCTTCCAGAAGTAAAAACTCTGTTCATTTTCTCCACGGGGATTTTAATATATATATATTAACCTGTTGCTGAGGTTGTTAATCAATGCTAAATTATTTAGTTTAATTTAGAAGTAAAAGCTTCATTTAAATCATTAAATTATTATTTTTAACTGCACAATTTGTGTGGAAAAGTACAAAACTCACGATGCCACACATAAAATTCTACCAATCAAATATTTGTTGTGAGAAAATTGCAGAAAAAGAGCTCGCAGGGAACTATGATAACATTATTTTTTTACAGCTGAGCTGATCATATTCCAATACACAAGTTGGACAGCCAGGATAGGTATGGAGTCAGATCAGTCTAAAAAATAATACATATACAAAATGCAATTCGTACATCCATAACACAATTCAAAATACAAATTGTAAATTCAAAATGCGGTTCTTAAAAACACAAATCCAGTTTGCAAATTCAAAACACAATTCATTTTTATACACCAATACAATTGATTTGGTGAAAATATTTATGAATTGTGATTTGAATTTACAAATTGGATTTTGTAAATGTGAATTGAGCTATGCATGTATGAATTTTAGTTTGTAAATGTATTATTTTTGAGACTAATCTGGATCCATAATATGGACACGTCTACTTTTAGCTATATCAATGGATAAAAATACATCCAAATCTGTAGTGTTTCACACAGATACATCCACTACTAGTGGCTTGAGCTGTAGGGCTCTGCAATATAGCCAAATAATAATTATAAAAATGAAATAATAAAAGATAGATATAAATAAAATAAATTAAATTTCTAGTATTTATTGTGATAAAGGTGCATTTTTATTACATCCAGCTGCTTAAAAAATCATAGTAAATGACAAACAATGCAAAGATTTCACAAAATATTAGTGTGTTTTTATGTCTTAAAAATGGCCAATTTGAGCAAAAGCAACATCTGTAAAACACATAATGAACACTCATGCTGCATTATATACATTACATAAACATGTAAATGTAACCCCCATAGTAGATCTATTAAAAAGGGGAGCTGAGGAAGAGGGCGATTAAATAAATGTGCTGCAGATTGCTAACACAAATGACACTGACGTATTTAAATAGATAGTTCACCCACCATTATTATTAAATATTAATTCCCATCAGTTAACCTTATTAAGTTATACTTAACCTTCACTTGTTCCAAACTCGTTTGGGTTTTTAAATTTTTTTTTATTCTTGAACACAAACGAATATAATTTGAAGAATGTTGCAAACCTGCAACCATTGACATGCTATTTTATATAGTATTTTTGTATATAAAACAAAAGCCGTTGACATTTTTGCTGTGAGGCAAAAACTTTAGTGGAGGCCCGCCGAGGTCCTGACGTGCAAATAAAACAAATACTATGAAAGTCAATTGTCACAGGTTTATAACAATTTTCAAAACATATTCTTTGGTGGTCAATGGAACAAAAAACTCATTCTTGTGTGAACTATTCAACAGCAAATGGGATATGACCTACTGTATCAGCCAGTGCGCCCAGTAGTTTTGACAGAACTTTGTATTTAGTGATACAATAAATTGGTGGTAAACGTTGGTAGTTTGAGTATTTAAAAGCCTCTAAATGGAATGTTCTCAGTGACTCTCCTGTTTTCCGCATCTTTAAACTTGTTTAAATCACAGAGACATTTGTGGTTTTATCAGGGAACTCCACTCTTAATTCGAGTGCTGTTTAGTAAGTACATCACTTAATGATATTGTAATTTTTTTCTTAGCAAAGCTTTTGAACACACTGTACCTTTGTCTTTTTGTCCTACATGTTTGCTTCAAGTCAAAGTTTGTAATTTTGTGTTTCACTTTGCTAGTTGGGTTGGTTTAAGGATTATAAGAGGTTTAATCAAGACAAGTCTCTATGGGAAAAATGAATGGAAAATAAATGCTTCTGGAGCTCTGCTGGAAAAAAGTGGATGGGCACTAATGCACTCTATTACTGTATATAAAAATATATATTGACTGTGTTTCACTGATGTTGATCATTCAGTGGCGAATGAAGAATGACGTTTGTCAAAATGATACCACAAACATCAGCATATCTACAATGCCTGGCCACTATTGTGACCAAAACTTTACAAACACTCTACCAAAAGAGTTTGTTATGGAGTTTACTGCTTTGAAATGACCTCACCCGGTTCGACACTGTTACTCTCCATTTGAGAAAGCAATACTCCTGGATTGCTGCTTTCCCACAATCCCCTACAATTATGTAAGTTTGGGATTCCTTTTCTTTTGGGTCTATGTTCGTTCTCTTCCCTTTTCCCTTTTTTATTTATCTGTCTTTGTCATATTAAATGTTTTATCTTTTCTCCCTCTATTTTTCTCTTTCTCTCCACTCTTTGTATGCATGGATCTAATGACAAGTTCATATGCAAACTGAGTTAAAATAATAAAAGTAAAATGTTTGATGAATAAAAAAACGACTCTCTGAGTTCATTCATTCATTCATTCATTCATTCATTCATTCATTCATTCATTCATTTTCCTTCGGGTTCCTGATTATAAGAAGTTGCCACACAACTGCCAACTAATCCGGCATATGTTTGCACAGCGGATGCCCTTCTAACCACAACCCAGTACTGGGAAATACCCATACACTCTCACATTCACACACACACTCATAGACTGGCCAATTTTATTTACCCAATACACCTGTACCGCATGTCTTCGGACTATGAGGGAAACCGAAGCACCCGGAGGAAACCACACCAACACGGGGCGAACATGCAAACACAGCATAGAAATGCCAGCTGGTCCAACTGAGACTCGACCTTCTTGCTGTGAAGCGACAGTGCTAACCACTGAGCCACCATTCCACCATACTCTCTGAGTTATTGTGTATAATTTATACCTCCACTGTTAAAAAAAATATAATAATCTGTAATTTTACGGTATATTTTCAGCAGCTGGGGAGCCTAAAATAAACCGTAAAATAACAGCTATTAAATTACAGAAATTTCCTTTAATTTAAATTTCTGGTAATTTTCTGTAATTCAACCAGTAAATTATAATATTATAATAATTTATAATATTAAATTATATCAATATTAAAAGATACAAATATCCAGAAAAGATGCAAATAAAATCGTCAGGTTATACTAGTAGAAATTGCTCATTGTTTATTCAAAGGTATTATTATTATTGCTTTAGTTTTTAGTAAAAAAATGCCAAATGAATTCAAAATTGATAAGAAAATCTCACTTGTTTCCAGATTTACTGTTACCTTCTGGTTGTGCAAAGCACACAACAACGGAGTACGAAACTTAAACTTTACTTATATCCACAACTCAAATTCTAGATTACAATAAAAATAAGACAATTCGATACATGAAAAATGGATGCACAAATACTTTTACTGAAAAAAAAGTTCAGTGCGATGAATTTTGCAGGGTGTGATAGAATAAATATAACCCGGTCATCATTATGCATCACCATTTGCATAACACTGGAAATGGGGCAAAAAAGTACAGTATTAGACTGAAGCTTATGCAATAGTTTTAGCCGAATGCCCATGCTCTCTCTCTCTGAAACCTGACACGGTATGTTGACATCACTCAGTTTAATCCAACCCGACCGACCAAGCAAACGAGTGCGCGAGAGAACGAATGAGCAACATAAAAATGCCAGGATTTACACTGCCCTCTAACAGAATTATGCACTAATCTGCGCCTCTCCTGCCTCCACCGCCCTCTGCGACCGAGAGATTCATATCTATATATAAAATTTAATGTTATATGTAGAAGGAGGGGTGATTTACTTTGACCCCGCGCAGGTGTGTTTATGGTTGAGACATGAGAGGTGGTCAAATTTTGTGTGGGCTGTAATTTAGAGAGCTTGGAATTTTCTGTGAACTGTCATTTTAAGATCAATAATTCGGTGTTGGCTTGCTGTTTCTTGCACACAAGATATGGGCTATTTTAGAGCTGGACAGCAGCTTATCAGGGTTTAGCCTGTAGTTGTAATATTTTGATATCAGAAATAGTCCATTTAATTTGAGGTGATTTGCAGATGAGTCTATAAGGTCTGTCCTGCCAGACACAGATTAAGACTATTCCTAGACTATAACGGATTTTTAATGTAGAATCACCTGTGCAATGAGTGATTTGACCCACTTTTTTATTATATCTCTACGCTACCAATCCCAGTTGTCTGTTTATGGGTTTTGTGCATTCATGCTTTACCACTAGGGAACAGATTAAAAGTCTATTCAATCCTTGAGTGAGCATCTGTATCATCTGTACCTCATGGTTTGTCATGGCATAAAATCCAACAAAGATGGATTTGAGAATTGGGAACTTCTTTCAGGTCGTTGTGAATTAAAATACACACATACGCCTTTTAGAATGGCAAGTGAACAGAGTTCAATGCATTCCCCAAATCATTCAGTAATCAGTAAAAATGCAAGGCTTGAATCAGACTCAATTTTATTTATGATGCTGACCTCATTCTTTTTTTTCTTTACCTCTGTGATTGTGTAGTTTAAAACATTATATAATAAAAAAGCTGTATGGACTAGGATGTTTCAACATCTCTGATAAGTAATAAATGTCATATGCAGTTTTGAGATTTTGGGGTGTCTGTATTCTTGAAAGAGAAGGTTATAATGAGTGATGAGCTCAGTTATCACTTGTTCAACTATTGTCTTCGATACTGTATTTACTCTTCCAAGTAAAAAAAAGATGTCTAAAAACTGGCTCTAACTTGGATATATATGCATTCTGTCAGTAGCACTGTGATGAAATCGAGCCTACCAGCTCGCCTTCCGGGGGAGAAATGTGAGATAATGTGAGAGAAAGCACTACCGAGGGGAATTTTTTCCATTTTTACCCTAGGTAACTATTTATCCCAAAAGTGCTCTACTGGATTGAAATCTGGTGACTGTGGAGGCCATTTGAGAACAGTGAACTCATTGTCATGTTCCAAAGAAACCAGTCTGAGATGATTCGCTCTTTATGACATGGTGCATTATCCTGCTTAAAGTAGTCATCAGAAGACGGATACACTGTGGTCATAAAGGAATGCATACGGTCAGCAACAATGCTCAGGTATGTGTGACACAATGCTCAATTGGTACAACTGGGCCTAAAGTGTGCTAAGAAAATATCCCCCACACCATTACACTGCCAGTACCAGCCTGAACTGTAGCTACCAGGCAGGATGGATCCATGCTTTTAATGTTGTTAATGCCAAACTCTGACCCTACCGTCCAAATGTTGCAGTAGAAATTGAGATTCGTCAGACCAGGCAACAGATCTGGCACCAACAAATATGCCATGTTCAAATTCACTTTAATCACCTTTCTTCCCGATTCTTCTTCCCGAGAATTCTTCCCGTTTGAACTGCAGCAAATCGTTTTGACTATGTCTACATGGCTGAATGCAGCATTAAGCTACTGCCATGGGATTGGATGATTAGAAATTTGCGTTAATAAGCATTTGGGCAGGTGTACCTAATAAAGTGGCCGGTGAGTGCAATATTGTCAGAATATCTCTAGAATGTCTAAAAAAAAGCTTTGGTGTAGATTTATAATATAGCCAAATGGGCAAGCTGTCAAACAGCCAAGCCCTCTTTGGCAGTGGCAGACCAACATTAAAAAAAGCTCTGTTGGATCAATCGTCAAGAAACACCTAGCAAACAATTTACATAGATTTATTTCTTTGCACTTTAGAGAAAACTGCTTAGTGACAATGCTGTGTCAACACACTATTTAAACATGCTCTCTTTCATAACCTCCCGCCCCAGATCCGTCACCACTCTTTGCTCTGGGACTTCCTGTTTTATGAATAAAGTACTGGCTGTAGACATTTATTTTCTTGGAACCTGTTAGAAATTGTGCTGCTGCTCATATACAGTGTGATCACTTCACTTAAATGCAAATGTAGTTTAAACTATGCCTGCGATATTGGAATATAAAATTTCATTATATAAACGTTTGTGCAAGCCTAAATGGCATCTCTAGTGTCACATGATTCTTCAGAAATAATTTTAATATATGCTGATTCGCTGCTAATGCGACATAGTGGCTCAATGTTTAGCACGCTTGCCTCAGAGCAAGAAGGTTGCTGTTTCGAATGGCAGTTGGGTCAGTTGGCATTTCTCTGTGGAGTTTGCATGTTCTCCTTGTTCACGTGGGTTTCCTCCGGGTGCTCCGGTTTCCCCCACAGTCCAAAGACATGCGGCATAGATGAATTGAATAAACTAAATCAACCATACGAGTGAATTTCTGAATGCAAGAGTGTACGGGTGTTTGCCTGGGTTGCAGCTGGAAGGGCATCCACTGTGTAAAACATATTAATAAACGACCCATGATGAATAAAGGGACTGAGCCGAAAGAAAATAAATGAATGAATATTTAAAACAATGTTCTAATTTGCACAGGGCTAATAATAATTTAGCCTTCAAGTAGGTATATTCTCCCAATATAATGTACACTGAAGAATAAATACACAGTATTTATTTATATATGACCACTGCAAAAATCATGACTACAAATATTTTAAAGTTACGTTAACTTATTTAATTTAACCAGGTTTTAATTACATTTTTAAGTTATGCAAACTTTACCTTAATAAATTTAATCAGTTTAATTGATATAAGCTGACATGACTAGAAAGTTAATTAGATTTAACAAAAAAAATTAAGATAGCAAGTATGTATAAAGCATGCTTTATACATGCATGTATAAAGAATTATTGCACAAATGCAACATAATAATAATAATAATAA
>CAIGQQ010033155.1:1107091-1132993 GCA_903798035.1 Danio albolineatus
ACTTTAGATTTTTTTTTGAACATCTTTTCCCCCCTATTTTTAATGTCCCTCTATGCTGCTTTCAAGTGTATACGTAAGGGATAATCAACGGCTTGCTGTGCGTTAGAGGATTTTAATGCACGACGTGGAGGCAAAGGACCACATGACGTGCAGCAAAGTTTTTTTTTTTTTTTTGTCAGTTTTTTACATGTTAGATTTTCTAGTCCCTCCGCTGAATCAGCTGTGACAGGCTGACAGGCAGGCAGACAGAGAGACAGAGAGAGCATGTACGTGATGTTTATACCTTCTAATATTATTAGGATGCCATTTCATCAGTCCGATCACAAGTGGACAAATAAGACATTCCCAGTCACACCTGGAGTGTGTTTCCACTTACACGTTTTTTTTTGGCTTTCTACCACTTCTCTGACGAGGGAGGATCTGTATAATAGCTTTTTTCCCTTAACATTACCTTTAATACTGCAAAAGCTGGCATACCTACAGTATAGAAGAATTTCCGTGATTTATATTACATAATAAACATACAAATCTTATAAAAGGTACCATATCAATTAAATACGCATTTTCAAGTCAAGTGTACTCTAGACTAGAGTCTTTGAAGCAAAAAAGTCTATTTCAGAAATCTCCGCTGTTAAATATAGGTACATTTTGCATGTTGAAAAAGCATATCAGGACAGGTAGGAGAACATTCTGCTTTATTTATCTTCTTTAAAACAAAAGCAATCAGCCAAACACGCAGGATCAGTGTAATACATTATTTACGCTCAAAGATTAATTATGAAACTTATCTTTGTGATCTGCCAAAAAAATACACCTGAGAAAAAAATAATAGGTTCAAATGTCCAAAAACTGACCGTTAGATACACCAAATATAAATTATATATCCCGTTTTAACAACAGAGATGCACGAGATTAGATCCAGCGGCGTAGAACAGGAAATTCTCTGGTCGACATAAAGCTTCCCTCGGGGGGAGCTGTTCGCGGAGCTGCCGCTGACCGCCTAGAGCCTCCAACATTTTTAAAGACGTGCTATCCATACACATAAACTGCCGATTTGACTTTAAAATAACTATATTCTCGCTTGAAAAACTCTTAAAACTTGATTTTGTGGCATAGTTTATGTGTATTTTCCTAATTTTGCGGATTTCCCATCTGCCATTAATAGCCCTCATCGGTTTCATGCGCAGCACATGCGAGTTGCTATAGTAACTGTAAACGTTTGGGAGAAGCGCATTTATTTCGAACTGTGATCAAAACTGACTGGAACTACCTGTGCATTTCAACGAAATATACCACACCCTCCAGCCAATCAGAATCAAGAATTTCAACAGACCATGGAATAAAGGAAGCTTATACAGTACTTCCAAGTCAGGTGTTTGTTAATGTAACGTCACTGTCCTAAAAGTGTCTAGATTGTCACAAGTGAAAAACTTGAAATCCACAGAAAATGAAATGCTTTAAACTCTTCACACATAACTATGATTAGATTTGTATTTAAAATCCGCGTCAACATAACATGAATTTGTATACATTTTCCTCGGCCAGACAACACATCTATTGTACAGCATCTATTGTACAGTACTGCAAATTATATAATCTATTCTATATCATGTTTCAAATCATCGTGATGCATACAACATCACAACTCTTGAATTTAGAACATTTCTAGAATCTAAAATGCTTCCCTCTTGTACTGTAAATACAACTTTTTGTTTTGTTTGCATTCTGTTGTTAAGATGTTTCTTGTTTGCTCTGATTGCTATATGTGAGAATTCAGAAGGGAGAAAACAATTATTTAGTAAATTGGTGATTAGTCCAAATGACGGAACTAACAGCAAGAGTGAAGGTTTAATGTAAGTAAGCCTTTTCTTCTAAAGAAATATTTTAATTTGTTTCCATCTCTGAATTTAATCTGACTCTCATTTCAAGTGATCATTAAATTTCAAAAGTGTTCCTTATAAGGAACTGATCACATTCGTAAATGAGGAATGAATTTAAATATTTGACTATATTTTAAACATCTCGTCTTTTCATTTAATGGTTCATTGTTTACTGGAATTCGCTTAGAGTCAGTATGCTGGCCAGTTAACATCTGCTCACTGACACAACCCAGACAGTTTTGGTTCTTAGACAGAGGATATAACTGTAAACTAATTTCCTTTAAGTAATATTAGACCACCCCATGCTTGCTCATACATAAAGAAATTTTGATTTAGCCACTATATTATATCATACTGAGTCAGTGATTGTCAGAAATCAACAGGTTTAATATGCTGTGCCCATGCTCCGTCCATTAGGCCTGAATATATGAGCAATTCTGGTCGTGCAGTGGAAACATCTGCCTAAACGATCTACTAGATTTAAATGATTTCAGTAGATAGTAAAATACAGTATATCAAATTTACATTTTATTTGTCAGGTAAAGGTTTTCCATGCTAATCCATAATTCAACCAAAATAATCCAATTTAGAAATGTACAATATCAATTACCCAAAGATAAGTTTCAGAGTTAAAGATTAATACCTGACCTAGGGCTGGGCGATATGGCAAAAAAAAAATCTAGTTTTTTTCATAAAGTTTGACCGATTCACGATTTTGATTAAAAAAAATATATATATATATATTTTTTTATTGTGTAACTAGTCAACTTAAAACATTACAACAACATTACTGAAGTAACATTCTCTTTATAAGTAACTTGAAAAACCATCTGGCTAAGGAACATTGTATTTTTAATGGCCATGCCATACATAAAATGGTCAACAAGGTGTAAATAAATGTAAAACAAATTCACAAGTTAAATATTGTTGCAGAAGATTTGAATGAAATAAAGTAAATATTGTGCAATTTGAATTAAACATTAAATACTTCTGAATATATATAGTAAGAAAATAACCATTTTAACCAATGTAAACATTACATCAGTTTACTCAAAAAGTTAAGCAAATTTAAAACAGTATTTGAATAACTTCTGAATCTGAATAACTGCGACTGTTTTTTTTAATATATATATATATAACTGAATAACGATTTTAATGCTTGAATTATACCTGTCGATCCTCCATATGCTTCCAAGACGCCAGCGCATCTTTAAGCCCATGATCAATTATTTCCCTAGTATGATCGTCAGGAAAATAACATGTCTGAAGGCAAAAACTTAGCAATTTCCATTCTGCGTCAACATAATGGGCTGTAAGGCTCATGTAAGGCTGTGACTACTCCACAGGTCAGTCGTCGTAGTAAAAAAAAGATGCCTTTTCAAGCTGCTCCACTACTTTTTCACGTGTTTCAGTGTACATTCGGGGAATAGCTACGTCTTTGAAATATTTGTGGCTCGGCAACTTGTATCTTGGATCAGCAGTGTGTAGCATTTTTATGAATCCTGGCTTTTCGATGGTGTATATGGGAACCATGTCCTTAGAAATATGAAACTCCACAGCATCTGTAATTTCTTTTCTATCGGGCGCCTTTTTGTCGTATGGAACAGAATTGGAAAATGATACCGTTAATGACATCTGGCGTTTTGCAATTTTAGGTGGATCTTTAGCTCTTGGACCTAGCTTGTTTTCCGAACAAATCCGAACCATTTCCAAACCACAGAGGAAACGTTACTACCTTTCTTTGGCACAAGGTCATCCTGAGGTGAAGAGCCGTCCATCTCCATTACATTCTCTGTTACATTCCTTCACGGAGCACCGTACTCTCACAAGTAAGCGGTTAATTAGGCACGCCATCATGTGGTTGGAAAATATTGCCTCTTATAATGTACCTAATATTTTTATTTTAAAAAATCACAATACCTCGATTTAACAAAAAATTAAATCGTCTTAAAACGTAAATTCGAATTAATCGGAAAAATCGAAAGAATCGCCCAGCCCTAACCTGACCGTGTAAAAGTATGTTGCAGCATACAGTATAAGTCTTGATGCAGAGCTCGGAGACACACACACTGCAATGGGGTATCCTGGCTACAGGATCCCACAGACACTTTTGCACCTTTCCCTTAAATCATCACGATCATAAACTCAAGACAATAAAAGCTTCACAAAGACCCTTGTCTGGTCATGAGTTGATGTAAAGACCATTTTCTGGAATGGAGCATCTGGCAAAGATCTTATCAAAGCCGAAAACCCAGATCAACATATAGGATGCATGGTCGAGACAGTTGAACAGTAATTTGATGAAAACCTGTTATCCTTGACATCTGTAGTAGGAAAAACAAATACTAAGCAAGTCAATGGTTCCAGGGTTTCAGCTTTCTTCAAAATATCTTCTTTTGAGCAAGTAAAGGGTGAGTAAAGGATGACAGAATTAAAACCATCCCTTTAAACTTATCCACAACTGAGGCTTGATTGAACTGTAGCAAACCATACAAAGGAACCTGGTGTGAATGTTAATACCTGGTGTAAAAGTGGTCAGAAACCCACATGCACATGTGTTTTTCATCAGCGATATTTTTGCCGGCGCATGATGTGGGACAGGTCTGATAGACACTTATGAATATGCAATAAGACAGATCTCAGGAGACATGGCCCCACAACTTCGAACTGGGCTCCCATTTGCACCCTTCTAAACAAATATTTGCATATTCATAAATATTTCAGCACTGACCTAGAACTAGATGTTGCATTTTGGAGAGACTCTAAGAAGACCTATTATACCAAACAGATGCGTGGATTCGCAACATGGGAGAAATGAATAATTGAATCAGCTGCGTTCTTTACTAGATTTAACCCTAACCACTCCAGAATAATAATAAAGAAAGAGGAATAAATAAAAAATGGTATTTGACCATCATGAATAACCACAAGAGGACAGCTGGCCATCTATCACCCGGGAAATCAAATCACTGTGGCTGGAAACACTCTGCCGGCTACATATAGATTAGGATTACGAAGTCCCGGTGTGAAGCAGATATTAATCCCGGCTGGAATGAAAGTGTGTTGTTAATCACTTACTGATGACAGAGATAAAGTTACCTAATATGGAAAAATGACATGGAAATATGGCAGCTCATGCAACATGATTCTCATGGTGATAATGAGAGGGAAATGGGCTGGAATGTGCTGAGTTAAATAATGTAATAAAATGCTAATCTGCGATCTATTCATCACATGCTTTGAGGTCATTCCGGTCAATCTGATATCCTAGATGGCGCACATGTGTTGCTTTAGAACAGCCAGGACAGTGCAGCCGATATCAGCTTTGACCTGCCCTTGACTGTATTCCAGAGGCAAATCCCTACCCGCAGGTGTTCTGGGTAGATTTCGGAGCAATAACTCTCCGTGCATAAAAGCTGTGCTGGTAGGGATTTCCCTCCTGCTATTTTAAACAGGATCTGCATTCACCGCTGACGCAGGGAACGGTCGCTGTGGAGTGTTGCCCTTATTGCTTAACGTGATTTATCGTCATCCTATGCTCGTCAAATAAAGAGGTCACAGAATTCGAAGCAGAGAAAGTTTGGGACCTCTTGAACTTTTTTCACTCTTAAGCACACATTTTTTTTCTAGTATCCAACCAGATTCACTCATTGACTTTGAGGATGGAAGACTGCAAGTCAGCAGATTTTGCCCCAAGCTTTATGGCAGATGAAAGCAGAGCTCTGATGCAAGAGGACAGCAGGACCTCTGATATCCACTTTTCACTCAAAAACTCAGCAGACTTTGCCCCTGATAAAAAAAAAAAAAAGTTTAAAACATCATGCACTGTAAAAAACAATGTTTTCGTCATAGTTTTAAAAGTAACAAAGGTTACTAGAATATCTTTTACGCACACACACAAATACTATTTTACTTTTTTTTTCTTTTTACTTCAGACTTTCATGTTTAGTTGGGCATGCTCTTCCTTTGCGCTTTGTCATTTCTGATCAAAAATGCTTTCAAAGTAACACAGCTACTGTATATACTTCATTTAGATGATCCCTTTAGTCATTCTGTTAAGTAACTTAGCAACTACATGCCAACCAGTTCTCATGAGAGTATTATTAGACTTCGATTTAACTGAATAAGAGACTTAAAATACAAAGTTACTTATGCTGTATACATCCATTATATTTTCCTTCTAATTTATTTAAATAATGAATGTTTCAGGTTTCTGTTTCAAGCATTATCGCTTCTGGTTAAAATAACGTCAGGTATTTACTGTTTGGCTCACTGTTTCAGTTCAAGCTCAATTTGCAAGATTTCCAATTCCTGTCATTCTTTGAATGGGGCTGGATAGGATGAGTATTATCTAGCCCCATTCAAAGCATGACAGGACTAATGTTGAAATGATGATATGTTATTTTATGCGTTTTTGGAAGTATGAGAAAATGGGGACACTTGTAAAATGGGGAGTCTACCCAAAAATGTACTCGGTTTACTAGACCTCAAGTGGTTCCATTTCTTTGACTTTGTTTATTCTGTTGTACACCTGAAGAAGACATTTTGAAGACAGCTGAAAACCTGTAAACGTTGACTTTTTATAGTAGGAAAGACAAATACTATGGATGTCTATGGTTATAGGTTTCCAGCTTACTTCAAAATATCTTCTTTTGTGTTCAACAGAAAAAAAGATAGACAAATGGGTATGAAAGAAGTATTTTGTGAATAAATGATGACACAGTTTTCATGTTTTGGGTAAACTATCCCTTTACATATATATGCTTTCAGCATTTTTTAGGGCGTATTGTTGCTATTTGAGCATGAAAAATTGGCAAAGTGCAAAATTCATTCCAAATATGGGTTATTCTGTATATCACTCAGCACTGTATCTGAATGACCTCAAACGCCTCCATTGATTTCTTCCACAAAAGTACTAGTAGCAGCTGCTTTTGAAACCTTTCCTTATGAAGCTTCAAAACCTTTAAACAACTTTTGTTTGGAATCAGTGGCTAAGAGAGCATGCCAGACTGCAAAGGTCACATCATTTCTACAAACAGGACTTCAGTACATCATAACGAAATTTCAATTATACTTCACTGAGTTCTCTTTTCCAAATATAAAAAAAAACCTCCTACCCAAACTGAGTTGAACTAGTATTGTTTTGTCCAAGTGATGATGTTTGATATAACTACCAACATTATACCAACATTATAAACATTTTACATAAATTTGTGTGTATATGACTGTTGATGTAAACAAAATGTATTTTGTTATACAGTAGCAAAAACTGGAAACTGTAAAGAGAGCAGCCAACATCATGTGTATTTTTTTGTTTTTTTGCTTGTTTGTCACACTTAGTCAAAGATAACACAAGTTGAGCCGGCAGCTAGCTCTCTGCAAATCTCACATGGTCGCTCACTGACACTAAGCAGGGCTGACCCCGGTCAGTACGGGAGACCACATGGGGAAAGCTTGGTTGCTGCCAGAAGTGGTGTTAGTGAGGCCAGCAGGGGGTGCCCATTAAAAATTCCAGGATGTTCTTCGTAAAAGAGTAGGGGTTTAACCCCAGCATCCTGGCCAAATCTGCCCATTGGGCTCTGTGCATCATGGCCTCCTAACCATCCCCATATCATAATTGGCTTCATCACTCTGTCTCCTCTCCACCATGTGGTGTGTGGTCTGGTGCAAAAAATGGCTGCCGTTGCGTCATCCATGTGGATGCTGCATACTGGTGGTGGCTGAGGAGACCCCCAACCCCATAAAAGATCCCACAACAACATTTAAAGAGCTGCAGGCTTCACTTGCCTTAGTTATGGTGAGTGCTCATGACTCCAGCATTAAAAAAGAGACTTGACAAAAATAGTTGGACTTCCAAGCCAAAAACTACTGCTGAGCACAAAGAACATTAAGGCTCATCTTTTTTTGCCAGAAAACATCTTGATGACCCTAAGACTTTTGGGAACATACTCTGTAGACTGACATGACAAAAAAGTTAAACTTTTTGGATGGTGTGTATCCCATTATGGGTGTCGTTAAAGTAAAACTGCATTTCAGAAGCAAAAAAAACCATCATACCAATAGTAAAATGTGGTGGCGGTAGTGTTGGTCTGAGGCTATTTTGCTGCATCAGGACCTGGATAACTTGTGATAAATGAAACCATGAATACTGCTATGTTCCAAAACGTTCTCAAGAATAGTGTCTGGCCATCTGTTAGTGATCTCAAGCTGAAGCAACCACTTCTAAATGGCTGAAGAAAAGCTATATTAAGACTTTGGAGTGGCCTAATCAAAGTCCTGACCTGAATCTAATTGAAATGTTGTGACATGAACATAAAAAGACGGTTCATCCTCGAAAATCCTCCAATGTGACTGAATTACAACAATTCTGCAAAGATGAGGGGGGCAATATTCCCCCACAGTGCTGCAACAGACTCATTGCAAGTTATGGAAAATGCTTGATTGCAGTTGTTGCTGCTAAGGGTGGCCCAACCAGTTATTAGGTTTAGGAGACAAACACTTTTTCCACACAAAGCAATGTAGTTTTGTATTTTATGTTCCCTTAATAATAAAAACCTTAATTTTTAAAAGTGCATTAAGTGTCTACTTGTTATCTTTGACTAATATTTAAATTTGTTTGATGATCTGAAACATCAAAGTGTGAAAAATGCAAAAAAAATAAGTCAGTAAGGGTCAAACATGTTTTCACACCACTGTATTTATATTGCTAAGTACAGAAAATGGTTGGAAAAACACTTTATACAGTAGTACTAGGAATTTGTCTTGGAGTCTAGTGCAAACAAAAGACACAAAATAACATGCTGTATACAAAGATGTTAAATATAAGTACAGCATACAGAAAGCAAAGTGACTATACTATACATGAACGGTAGTACAATTTAGATTATAAAAGTGAATATCTTCAGACCTGGTAATCTTTAAACCTGCTTAGTAACTTTCTAGTAATACTCAATGCAATGAAACTTTAAAGAAAGATTAATTTCAAGAGCCAAAGTTGAGAACTCCTGGTGTATGGAAACTTGATTGAATTGAAAAATTGATTGATTGTGGAAATAATTTTAAATTATTTGGGCAGAAATTGTATTTTTCCAATAATATAGTGTAATCAAATGTTTGTCAACAGAATGTCTAAAGGAACAATCAGAATAAAATGTTACCAATATGTTTTTAGTGTAGACCTATTAAAGACCAAGGAACCAATATACATTTTTTGATGTCAGGTAGAACCACAGAATTTCTTTCAAAGCACCAGTTTTATTGTCCTCAAAATTCCATGCTTGTGTTAGTTTCACTGTAACATAAAGTAGCAATTTCTGAGTAGAAAATGTGTCACCATTTGTTTTTCTTAGTGTATTCTTAACATATTGTTTTAATATGCTCTGCTTGTGACAGAAAAATTGACACTGAAGAAGCATTAGGCAAATTCCATGATAGTTCTGGCTTTGTGTCGTTGCTAATTAATTTGCACATTAAGTAAAGCTGGAAGCCACAGGGTCCCCAGACAGTGTGTAGAGATAACCGCTATTGAAGACATCCGAGATTTTGATCATCTACATTAGAAAATAATTTAATCTGCCATTATATTCCATTACCAATGATTTAGATGTAGGCGAAACTGTGACTCATCTGTCAAGTCTTTGGCTTGATTTTGTTACTCCCACAGAACTGAATTTTACTCTACTGGATCTGTTCTAGTCCACTGGGCTGCTTGCATTCACCAAAGACTTTGGCTGAATTAAATCTTGTAATTATTGGGCCAATAAATTTTTTCCAAGTCATCCAAATCTAATTTCCCTTTACTAATGTCTTTCTGTGTTCCTCTCTGTCTTTCACTTTGCAGCCAGATATTAATTGAAGCGATTGCATTTGTTTGATTAAAAAATATACTAAAGAAATGGCAAAATATTATGCGATGTTATCACCATTTGTTGTTTTAACGTGTTAAATGTCAATTTACAGTGTTGCGTGATCCTTTTAAAATTCATTCTAATATGCTGATTTGGTTCTCAAGAAATATTTTTAATTATTATAAGTATTGATAACATTCGTAATCTTGAATAAAATGATACATTTAGAAAGTTCCAAATTTACTAACAGATTTAATGTATATCTATCTATCTATCTATCTATCTATCTGTCTGTCTGTCTGTCTGTCTGTCTGTCTGTCTGTCTGTCTGTCGTATCTGTCAGTCTTGTAAATAATTTTTTTTAATCGCTTTGTGATTTATGAAAAGCAAGTTAATTGTTGCAGTCAAAACAGCTGTTCTTTTTGGCATGACAACCTGTAATCCAGTGGTTCTCAAACTGTGGTTCGCGTACCACTAGTGGTACACAAGCGTCCTTCTAGTGGTACGCAGAGGAATCGCTGAATAAATAAAGTATACAATGAACACACTTTTAACTCTTTGACATGTACGATAACACCGACGTGATCAGTAAATTGATTTTAATAGGCTAAACCTTTTATTTAAGGGGCTGACAATAATAAATATTGTTAATTAGAATAATTAATCTGCCTTGTTTTTGAACTGTGCAGTGGTGTAGCTGCTTAATTAGGCCTACTATTCTACTGTACTTCAATACCGGTTATTATGGTGGTACTCGGAGATAATTATTTTTTTCTGAGGTGGTACTTGGTGAAAAAAAGCTTGAGAACCACTGCTGTATCCAATCTTAAGGTACAGTCAAGAGTCATGTCAATTTCCTTTTACTTAAATGGATAAACCATCTGAAACAGGTTTCAGTTTGAGGCAATTACACAATGAATACTTATTTTAGGATTTGCCTGACAGTCCTTACGACTCTATATGGACCAATAAATTGAGGTATTATCCTGTGATAACAGTGATGTCATTTTATATACAGTAGCACTCTGGTTACTATGAGGGCCTGAACTGAACTGATGAACTGCTGATATGAGTGTCCATGAATTGACCATTTCAGTGAAACTCAATCACCATGCAAACTGAATAATCTTGTACATAATTTGGTTTCTTCCACTTACCAATTATTTATTTTTAGTACATCACTTAAAATACTTCAGGTATTAACTTGTTTGTTAGTGGATATTTAATTGTTTATTTTAATTTTTTTATGATTGGTAAGTCAAGACTTTGATTCTGTCTCTAACTATATATACAGTAGGGGTGAGCAAATTAACCTGTTAGCCAGCACTCACTTATGGAGATTAACACCTACCTAACTTTAAATATTAACAGTTCATGACCCCAGTGAGCTACAAACAAAAAGAAGACACTTTAAGCGTTTACTGTGGTGCTTCTATAATTGTACTGTGTTCAATGTTTGTTTTTCCCCGTTACAAACACAGGAAAATATGAATGTATAAACCTAAAAAAAATAATACTACTAATTATTTTTATTTTTGTGTGATCTACATGCATGCCTTTTATAAGTTATGAGCATTTGGAACTTTTAAATTTAAGACCAGGTTTCCATTCAAATATGTTAATTTTGATTTGGAATACAATTGCTTAATTAATTTTTTTTTTACCAAATGATTAGTAAATTATGACATTCAGCTGACAATTTTGACAATCAGCAGCACTATTTTACCTCATTAATTATTATTTTTTATTATCGTAGAGGTTTACAGTTTTTGCAACTGTGTACCAGTAAGTTCAGACATTTTAGAATATAATTTGAGAAAATAGGTTTACCCTTTTTCTTTCATTCCAACCAAACATGGCAAATAAATTGAAATGCAAAATACTTTAGACAGTCATGTGGTTACAGGGTTACAAAATTAGCTTCATGTAAATAGGCACACACCAAACAAGTTAAATCATGGGCTGGTGTCCACAATTTAGCTAATTAAAATGGTGTAGATATGTGAATATAAATTAAATATTATGTCTGAATTATGACATAAATGATGTCTAGTTTAGACAGATACAGTTGGCAAAAGAAATATAATGGCGTTATTACATTCTCCACTTTTTGTTTTTGTTTACTTTTTCCACACCATTAGTGCATCCCAGTGTCACCTTGACCCTTATTAAAACCAAACCCATTCCAGCTCATTCCGCAAGGCCTGCTGCTTCCTTCATTTGATGAATGGAGCCAGTTCTTTAGAGGATTGCAGTAATACTCAGTCATTTAAATTAAGTGGACAAGCACACCCCCATGAGATGAAACATTTACCATTGAAGATTTTCCGGCATCAACATGTTCTGCTGAAGCATAAAATGAGTGTGTGTTTAAGCTGTGTTGGTTAACTAAATCCTTCACATTGAGGCGCTGACATCTGAGAATGCTCACGCGCACACATACACACACCTCCTTTTTAGCCTACATTATCCCTTTTAATCATTTTGTGGCTTTTCAGCTGTCCTCTATTTTTAGCTTCTCTCGTGTTGTGCGTCACAAACCAACTTAATGCCATTTCCTATCTGATCAGGATCAATACACGTATTAATACTGCCCGTCATTCAACCAAAAAATGTCAGACTGCTAATTTCTGCCTTTGCAGTTGAAGGTGAACATACCTTTCATTTGAACGCATTTTGTGATACTCTTAGGACAGTGAAGAGACATGCCATAAAAGAGCTGTTCTTCATCTTGAAGGCCTTTTCATGAACAGCATCTGATCTCATGAGCAAACTAGTTTCTGGATTTCCGACTCGGTTCCACTTTTCGGGGTTATTCATGGTCTGCTGAAAGCAATTTGTTAATTCTAATAAGATTACTTGTAATATTTGATGGATGAACTGTGAGGAGAATAATGGCAGCTCATTGAACCCAGATTTCTTCTTCTTAATTTTTTTACATTTAAATGGTTATTTTTCAGTTTAATGAAAAGCTACCCCATAATTCATGTACAACATCATGGAGCAGAGAAAAAAAGGAGCTTGAGTGTCTTTTTAAAGCTCTGTCATAACTAGAGCTATAAATGACCTCACCTGACCCTGATTTCCATGAACAACTTCTTCTTCTTTTTTTTTTTTAATAAGGTGCCAGACAGAGCTACTTGGTGAGGAGAGATAGAGGAATAGGGAACAGCGTAGTTTTAAAGCAGGGCTGGGAATGTTCCTTTTTTTAACAACTGATTTTCAAAATACACTACCTGACAAAAGTCTTGTCAACTATCCAAGTTTTAGGAACTACAAATAATGACTTGACTTCTAGTTGATCATTTGGTGTCAGAAGTGGCTTATATGAAAGCCAAAGGCCTCTAGATTACGTTTCTTTTACCAAAATAAGATATGATCATGTCTTGATTTTTAATATTTAGTTAGAACAGTAAGGTCTGACTTTTCTTAGACAAAAGGCTTGTCAGAAATAATGTACAGTATTTACCTTATTCTCCGTGTACGAGCGGGCACAGCCATTTGAGTCTTTTTGGCTCAAGACTTCCAGTCTCATTCACTTCCATTAATTTTTAGACGTTAAAAACAGCTTGTTTTGCTGCTTGATGTTGCAAACTGATATTTTCTTATTATATTATTCTTTTTTGTGTGTATAGTCATGCAATTACTTGTTTGTAGAGCAAGTAGTTTGACTGTTTTCTGCCGTTTATTATTCCTAGTAATTTCTCTCATAGGCAACTAAATCGGAAGTTCTAAAACAATCGCAAAAACGAGCACACTTCCACATTGAAGAATAAGGTCAATAGAATGTAAAGTCTTGGTGCAGTGGAAAAATAATTAATATTCTGTATAAGTCCCGTAAGCTTGGAAGACTGCATCCATACATCTCTGCAATGACTCAAATAACTTGTTATTAAAGTTGGTAAAGAAAAATGGCAAAGAAAGCAAGTTAATACCATCAAGATTCTTTGGATTCATTTTCAGTGCTTCTTCTTTCATCTGACCCCAGACATTCTCAATATTGTTCATGTCTGGTGACTGGGCTGGCCAATTCTGGAGCGCCTTGTCCTTCTTCGCTTGCAGGAACTTTGATGTGGAGGCTGTATTATGAGAAGGAGCGCTATCCTGCTGAAGAACTAGCCCTCTCTTGTGCTTTGTAATGTAATGGGCAGCACAAATGTCTTGATACCTCAGGCTGTTGATGTAGCCATCTACTCTACAGATCTCTTGCACGCCCCCATACTGAACGTAACCCCTAAACCATGATTTTTCCTTCACAAAACTTGATTGATTTCTGTGAGAATCTTGGGTCCATGCGGGTTCCAGTAGGTCATCTGCAGTATTTGTGATAATTGGGATGCAGTTCAACAGATGGTTCATTGGAAAAACCTTCCAAATGATCAACTAGAAGTCAGGTTATTATCTGTTGCTCTTACAACTGTGACCAACAACAATACTTTTGTCAGGTAGTGTACAATCAGTGATTTTACATGCAATAAAACAGTATTTTTTTTTTGCTGTATTTTATTAATTATTTTAAACTTAATGTTAAAAATACCTTTAATACCAATAAGCAAATAAGGTATGTAACACAAAGGGTAAAAAACACATTTATTTAAGAAATGTACAGCTTGGTTTTCCTCAGCACGTATTATTTTTTTATTCCACAATAGTTCTTCATGGAAAAATATCTAGACATGGATGAAGGATGAAGAAAACAGGATGCATTGGGAGCCGGTGTGTGTATGCTTTCTGTACTTGCTGTTCTTGGTAAACCGTACATATTTTTTTTCTGAGAAATGTGAGTATTAGTTTCTGAAGGGCAGTACTATGGGGAGGAAAACAAAAAAAGATCACATCTTGTTGAAACGTTCACACCCCCTGCTGTTAATGCATTGTGTTTTGTCCTTGAGCATCAGTAAATGTTTTCACCTTTTGTAATAGTCGCGTATGAACCTCTCATTTGTTCTAAGTGTGAAAAGATGTATCTCAAAATTATAGAGTCACTGTTGGAAAGGGTCAAATATGCAGAAGATAATAGAAAACTAAAGATTGTGCAAGATCTGGAGGATTTTTCTGAAGGACAGCAAGCAGTTTAGCTCAGTACAAACAAGAAGTTTTCAGGCAACTATTACAAAACTTAAAAGACAGTTTTGAATCATCAGACAAGTTCACGGGTATTTAATCTTTTGCATTGGGGCAATAATAATGAATGAATTTGTGTTTTCCACACTAAAGAAAAGTATTTCAAACTAAGCTTATTTGGGGTTCTCAGATGCAGAATTTATCAATGTTGAGAAGAGGTTATATACTGTAAGGATGCTATAACATTCACATTTCCCCAATGTGCTTGCATATTTGCATATATCTGTTTTCAAATAACTGCTTCTGCTGTGGCCTTTATTAATGGCAATGCCCATAGCATTGAATTGTTTGATTTGAGGAACAGCTTATCACAGAAATAATCAAAATTAAATCAACGACAGTTTACAATCAATCAGGTATTCTGAATGAAAAAAAAAATCCTGATGCATATTTCATAATTTAAAAGGGAGCAAGCGAACCTATTCGGTATGTGCATGTGCAACACTTTAGAGCTTACCAGCTTTATATTGAAGAAATGCATTAATAATATACAAACTACAGAGAATAATGGAATTAAACAAGGGTATACTGTAGTCAACATTTGAAGTGGATCTAAACCTTTCACCAAAGTTGCCCTAAAACTATAGACCAACACCTATTGATCCTATTAAAGTTTTGACTACTGTACTTACTTACAAACTTTTGGTATTATAAGTAAAAATTCCAAAAATTTAAATTCCAAAACTATTAGCTATATTCACTGAGAAATGGATAGTCTAAGAAAAATATTCATTTTTGTAAGGGGCTGTACTCATTTGTGCTGAGCACTATATGTATTTTTTTCTCTAATATTTTTCTCTAATCTTCCCTATATTTAAATCATATTTATTTTTAATTCTAATAGGAAATTCTTATGGAAAATCATATGGAAAAACCAAGAGCATGGAGTGACTGTAAAACACATTCATTTCTAAAAGCTTTGAAAACAAAACTAGCTGATAAATCACTAGGATTAATCTTAGCCTGGTTGTTAGCCTTGCTGCAAAGAATAAATCTCCATAGGAACTTAATTTAGCTTAATTTAGCCTGCTTTCATGCAACCGAGTAAAGGCTAAATTCAGCCACGATAGCCTGACTGAATTTAGTGCTCTGCATCAGCGCTGAAGTGATCGTCATGACAACAGCCAATTACAGTGCATGAAACCACAACACAATTAAAAAAAGACATATTTGTTAGCCAATAAACCACTATGGTTAATCTTAACCTGGTTAGCCTAGCTGCAGAGAAATAATCTCTGTAGTAATTTAATTCAACTTAATTTAGCCTGCTTTCATGCAACCGAGTCAAGCCTACAATCAGCCAGGATAGCCTCAAAGTGCTGGGCTTCAGCACTGGAGTGATCGTCATGACAACAGCCAATCATAGTACATGAAACCACAACACAATTCAAAAAAGACAGCTTTTGTTAGCTAGTTATAAATACAGTACACACAATTTTGTGCTTTCACAATGTTTCCATTTTTAATACACAAGATGCCACTTTTCTAATACAACTTATCATGAAGTGCAGCAGTACGATGCATTTCAGTGGTTACAAAGGATTTATAAAATACGTTTTTGGAGTAATCTTTATTAAACACTCTGAGATGTGGGCTTGGCTGAAATCGAAATTTCCGATATTTATTTATAGTGCATGTTCTTATTATTTAGTTAAACAATCATTCCATAAAATTAATTCACTGCGAAAAAAAAAGTTACTTTCAATCAAGTCTGACTATTGCTTCCTAATTTGTAAAATAAAAGTCTCAGCAACTTCCATTTTACATGGTGCCTACCTTACATGGTAAAATGCTACCTTTAAGGGTAGAATTCCAAGGGTGCTTCTCAATATCCTTCCTTGTTTCCTTGTGCACTCCTCCATCGCAGAAACTGAAAAAGCTCAGCCATCTTGTAAGACATCTCAATGTTATACATACTGTGAGGAGGCATTTCTAGTGTGAAGATACAGTAGTCTTGTAGTAAGCATGTGTTCCCTTAGTTAGCGCCAAAGCTCTCTACATTTTGATGTGCATGATTAAATTGTTATGCTGTCTCAGAAGTCTGTCTAAAATCAGTTTTATGAGGTGCCTATGTGCACAAATGCTGCCTCCAGAGTCACTGCCTCATAGTACAGCAAGGCAACAAGTCAGCTGTCTAAGCTTTTGAATGCAGCTATGAATTCATATACGGCAATTGAATCATCACACAACTTCTGTATTTGTCAAAAACTCACATTGGGTAATCGACCAGGGATTTTCACACAGGTGTTGAGAGAAAAACGCCTATATTCTGCATTTATTGGGCTTTTAAGTCACCAACTAGCCCCTGCAAATGGTGAAAATCCTTTACCTTCCCCTGAGAAACAATTACTGTCCAGATAGGGCTCAAGGCTGTAACTGAAGTCAGTAGTTTTTGTTTCTCTTCAATGATTCTGCTAGTTAACAGCAGGTGTTCATTACTAATGCTCAATCAACACTTAATTAATCACTTTATTATCTCATTAACTTTAACAGTCTAAAGCTGCTGTCACAGTTTAAGCATGCAAAATTCTGTTGTATGGCACTGCGAAAAGGGGCGGGATTAAACAAGTGATTGGACATTAAAAAACTGAGCGATTGGTCCATATTTAAAATTTCTGTCCAGACAGGTCATGTTTTGATCCTCAGTTGGTCTCACGCAATCACATGATGCGATTTCGCTGGTCAGAGTTCCCCAAGCTTGAACTTTCCAATGCAGCGAACTGCGAAGCTTGTCTCATGAGTTTGGGTTTCCGGTCTCCTGCATTCGCATGCATATGAATGGATGTCTATGGGGAGAAAAGTGCAGTGTGACCGGGCCTTCAGTGCTATTTTAACACTCTGTGAGCTCAACTCTTGAACTCTTAGGGGTGTCAATTTTTACTTAATTTAACTTGATTTAACTTTTTGGTTAATTTTGCCATGAATTTATATGTATACTGAGGCAGAAATTCACTCACACTTCTGGAGCCAGATGTGACAACACATGCACTGTGATAAATATAGCAAAAAAAGAGGAAACCCTCATGACTTTTTCAATGACCTTCCAGAGGAAGAAAAGAATAAATATTTAGATGTTGATTACATTGTTCAGAACGGATAATTATTTTTGAGATAAAAGTCGCTCTCTTTCTGCTAATCAGTCTTCTGTAATTAATGCTGATAATGAAGAGGTAATAAAACATTGAGTGCAATAAATGTAGATTAGATTTTAAACATTATAATAGTAAAATGTGTTAGTTTTAAATCCCAAACTTCACAGCTTGAATTTTGGTTAGGATGCTTTTAATAAGTCCATATCTATATGCAGAATCTGTGATGTTCAGTCATTCATTCCAGCTGTTGTAACAAGCTCATTTTTGGTATTATTTTATGTGTTAAGTCAGTTTGCTATGGTTTATTAATTTGCATAGTTATGATACTGTAGGGATTTTAAGAAATATTAGTAGGAACAGTAAAGTTTAATTCTGTAATATGCATATTTTCAAAACAGTAATGTGCTTACTTGTATACATTGCAATGTGGAAAACGATTGCCTTTAAGAGAAAACGTAAGAAATGATGTTTTAATTGTGAATTTACTAGAGAAATATTTGAGAGCGTGTTGCAATGTTGGGAAGAACAAGCCAGGATGACTGAGCTTTAAAGAAAATAAACTGTAACATGATTCAAAGCGCAGCAGAAAAACTCACTGCTAATGTAAGAATGTAATGCTGAGAGTTGCTCGGGGTGCTGAATATATTTCTGCAGCAGCGGGATAATAGCATTGCTTTTGCAGACTTGATATGATGTGTCATTAAAAGTGTCATTTAAATAGAAGATTTAAATATAACACTATAATAATTCTAAAAATATATATTATTTTATATTTTGTATAAAGGTTTCTGCAGAAATGTAACACGAAAAAATGTCGTTATTATTCTTCTTCTTCTTCTTATTATTATTATTATCATGTGGCTTATAGCTTATATCTAGAGCACATACAGTACAAATACATTCAAATACATGTAAATGCAAGTAAAAAAAAAAAATATCTTGAACTACACAATCAACCAGGTTATTTAATTAATTTTAAACATAATCACATGCAAGGTGGCATGGTGGCTCAGTGGTTAGCACAGTCACCTCACTGCAAGAAGGTTGCTGGTTCAAGTCCTGACAGGGCTAGTTGACATTTCTGTGTGGAGTTTGCTTGGCTGGAAGAGCATCCACTGCATAAAACATGCTGGAGTAGTTGGCTGTTCATTTTGCCGTCGCCACCTCTGAAGTAGAGACGAAGCCGAAGGAAAATGAATAAATAATCACATACAATATTAAATAAATAAATAAATAAATAAATAATCATGTTCTTTCGCTTTTTTTTCTTCTTTTTTTTATTACTTCATATTACATAGCCCTTCACGAACCTTCCTGAAACACATACAGTATTTGCATCTGAAATGTACATATTAAAATCTAAAAAGTAAAAAAAAGAAATCCTGAATTTTTTTTATACCAATACGTACCTCTGAGATACTGTTATGAAAAGGTACAACCCAGTTTACTTTTGAGAGTCTACCCTTTTAAAACTTCCTCTAACTGCAACTTTTATCTGACTTCGCTGACCTTTTTCCTCCCAGAAGTATGGTCTGTGATTGAAACGCATGCACATCCTTTCTATTTGCCAGCTTAATAATATCCCAGCCCTCATTATTGAGATTAGGAAAGTAGAACACATGCATACACCCATGCATTCATCTACACACACGGGTATGAAATATGCCAACAGATATCTGAGCTTCCCCTCCTCCATACATGCATATGCACACTCATATTACGATGATAAACAACTGCAACCCACACACGCTAACTTAATAAGCATCCGGATATCATGATTTCAAATCATGCTATTTAGCAAACTGTGCTGTTCTGATAACAGACGCTCCCTGGTCAGGGCTGCTGTAACTGGGTGCAGATAAGAAGTAATTATAACTGTTATTAAACAGATGAAGATAGTCTGCATGCGGTGGCCATGATTGTGTGTTGAGTCTGGAGATAAGACGAAGCAGGTTATTTCGGTTACCTTAAAAGGGGGAATGCATATGTGTGCAAATCATTTTAGTGCATATGTGTGCAGATGAGGTGGGATGCGAGCGTAAACCTGTGAGAGGCATGTTCAGTAAAGCAGAAGATGATGTTTTGCACTCTGAGGTACGACTTGATGATGGAAAAGACTGGAAAACCATGTGTTAGTGTAAAAAAAATTACATTTGAAAATGAGTCAAACTGTTCCTTCAAGATGAAATGTGTTAGCGTAAAAGGGAAAGCTTAAAAACCCCCAGAAAAAAATAGTTAATACTTTCATGCTGAATGTTGAAGGATCTTGTGTATGTATTTTTTCAAGAGTCAGATCATACATTTGTGATGTTTCATTTCATTTTTTTCTGCATTCACTCATTCCTTGAATCATTTGTCGTTTAATTATTGCATTATCTGGTTTAATTATATCATATTTTATAATAATCAAAACACAACAGAACAAAACAAAAACAGGACAAAAACATTGACATAAATTGCTGAGTTAAAATTTATAATAATTAATAGTAATTAAATAATATGATCTAGATCAGTGTTTTGTTGTTGTTGTAAACTATTAACAACATTTATCCTCCAAGATAGACAAGGCTGATAATACGAAATGAAAATGAGCATAAGTTCATACTTATCTGCCTAGCAAAACCCCAACAAGTTTTATTATACATAATTAATAGAAATTGGAAATTGTTTTTTTACAACATCTATGCGTTATGTGAAGTTTAAACCAACGAAATTGAGAACTTTGGAAACACTTTACATAATGGGTACACTAAAAACCAATAAATAATGCTAATTCAGTGCATAATCAGTTGAAATATGTGGTTTTAATTCATTATCAGAATGCATATTGACACAGTATTAGCTGCTTGCTTAACTGTGACTATTTAGCTAATTGTAACTTACCCTGTATTCTATGTATTGCATTGTCTGATGAAGAGCCGGAGGCTCGAAATGTTACACGCTCTGTGTCAGCCTTTTTAATTTGATAAATTTTGTATTTTTGGAGCTTTGGTGTTGCTGCCTTTTTGGATACATAGAGTTGCAATTTTGCGTGTTTTTGCTCAGTTCTTCAATGTACCCTTTATTGCCATACCTGCATGTAAATAAATGTAACGATGGCCATTTCAAAGTAACTATGCCCTTTTTAGTGTGCAGTCTGCACAACAATTGTCAAATATTTTGCAAATACACTGCTATACAGTAACTTGCTGTGCTTGAGCAAACTAAATTAATCTGATTAAACTGTGTAACTAAACTAAATGGCTAGCTGGTGGTTTATTACATTTACATTTATTCATCTAGCAGACACTTTTATTCAAAGTGACTTACAAGTGAGAATAAAAGATGCACTTCAACACACAGGAGTGTAGCACGTTACTGTATACTGTAAATTATATGTCTAAATTAGTTAATTGCTTTTATTTAAATTTTTTTTATCCAAACAAGCAGAAACCAGAGAGCCTATCCTACAGGTGTTGTCAAGCCCATTCACCTCTGTGAAGCACACTCAGAATTGCACATTTTTTTTTTTGTTCAGTATGTGGTGTTTATAATGTGTATGGGGAGGAATTGCACTTGTTTTTTCCAGCATTGTTCCTTCAGTCTTTTTATGCTGTACACAAAACAAACATTCTGTAACAAGACCATTCTGCCGAGGACACACTTACAGTACCTTGTTGATAGCGATCGAAAATATATCTAATTAAAGTACATAAATCAACTCTTAGCAATTACTAGGGCCAGACTTTTTTTTTTTTATTGCTATTTCTGTGGAGAATTTTGTTAAAACTCTGTGGATTTATGCGGAATGATTTTAGGAGTATCGCAACTAAAAACTTAATCTATTAAATAAATAAACCAAAAATTTTTTTTTTTTTTTACTTATATTTAATGATTTACAATGCAAATCCAATTAGGTCCACTTATTTGGTAAACGAAGCAAGGCTCTCTATATAATATATCTACTATATTATATAAGACAGAAAAAAATACTTTACAAACAGTATTGTAAATAAATCATATGAACATTTCAATATTACTGTTATTATATCACAATAATATTAGTGAAATTAATTTAAAAACTCAATAAATATAAATTTACCCACATTTACACTAGTAAGTACATAGACTCGATGGACTAAAAATCTGTGGAAATCTGCGGATTTCTGTGGGGTCAGATTCGTTGTGGGCCTAGCAATTACCCATAATTCACCTGGCTGTCAGTACATTAAAACATGTCTTGTCACAACATATGCAAAAGATTTGAATCTTTTAACTGAATTTCACAGCTATTGTAAATCAAATAAGAGGGTACTGTAGAAGACAGATGGGAAGATCTTCTGAGAAAACAAATACTCCTTGTTCTTATCTGTATGAGTTTCTTTCTTACTTTTAAAACCCCTTGATTGCAAAAAAAATATTCGATAACTTTTTGTGGGGTAAACTATCCCCAAACAATCCCAACATTCTGAAAACATACCGCAATATACATTTCTGGAGAGCACCAAATTTGTCATAGCAGGTATGTTTTGTTTGCAGTTTTTGGATACACCAGAGGCCGCTCAAATTTCAAATTTTGAGAACTTTTGAGAATCTCAAATTTCTCTCGCGAGAGCCTGCTATTCTTGTGTAAATCCACCAAAGGCAGTTGTCGACTGACTGACTAAACCCAACCAATAGTGTTTTCAAAAGCACCAACTGACCCACCTACCCACTTCCCACTACCCGAAAGCCCTCGTCTGATATCTACCATGTTTTCATATTCTCATCCTGTTATTCACTTGTTTATTTCATTTTTTTGTTTATAAAATTTTTGGCTGTTTTTGTCTTACCCGCTTTCTGGAACCGTTCTTCTCCTGACTCAAATCCCGTTGTCATAGTCAACTCCTCTCTGCGTCTCGCTGACGTATGCGACAAGCTACTGGACAAACTGGTAACAGCAGAAAAAAACGTACATACGGTAAGCGGTCAGCTGATAAACCCAGAAGGAACGGTATGGGGTGTCATACCGCCCCATGGCCTTCGCTTTAAAAATACTTCTGGCTACATTATTCACGATCTCCAGAAATGTATAGGACTATGTTTTCTGAATGAGCCTATGTCGCATCAAGTACTGTGGTAGTGTTTTTGGACCTTGACAGTTTATGAGTAAACATAAAATTTCATTAAACAATGTCTAATTAAACAAATGAAATCAGCTTGGACATTCTGCACTATTCTACACATAAAGAGCCCCTATTATGGGTTTTTGAAAATGAGCTTGCATGCAGTGTGTAACACAGCTCTAAGTGAAGTGAAATGTCCAGCTGAGGCTTACATCTGAAAGTGCACAGTGTTTAAAACTATTGATTCATCCATAAAAGAGTCGACTCATAGTTCCTCAAACGAATCGCTGTGCTTACGAGTCTTTAGCCGTTTCGGCATGACGTGAACACGAAACATAAGCCCAGCCCATTTGTGTGCGTGCAGCCCTGGGAGATTCGAAACCCCCAACCTCGCCCACAAACAACAGCGACGAGCAAAGGTTGCCTGATTGGGCCGTTTTGAATTTGATTGTGCAGGTAAAAACCTTTTGGATAGGGTTTGGACTGGAATCAGTCAGCTACATCTGGCAACACAGAGAAGAGCACTGTGCTCGGCTGGATATTATTGGAAGTGTGCAGATAAACCAGAGATGAGACTGTGAAGAGACAGTGGTTGAGGTTTATTTCTGCAGAAATGCCTCAGCATTATAGCCCAGACTTGTGCTGTGTTCCCTGAGGAGTGCTTCTGAAATCTACACGCTTACAACGGAGAATTTGTCGACCGTTTGTTAAAGAAAGGATCAAAAAAGTTGTATGCAGGGGCGGACTGGCCATAATAGGGAGCACTGGGACATTTCGCGGTGGCCTGACGGTGAATCTGGCCTGCTATCCAACAAGCGTGAGTAAGTGGGATTAAATCAGTTGCCTCTTTGTTTTCTCTAGCTTGTAAATGATGCATTTAATTGTGTTTTGTAACTTTTAACCGCTTGTAGTGTATCTGGTTAACTCATATTCTCATATCGCGTCTAAAAGCACGTTGTAAACGCGACGTGCCGATTTGTTTACGGCTTAAAACGCGTTTGTGAGCTTGCGTTTCACTGCTGTTCTTTGTTGCCATTGCTACATCAGCTCTCCTACACGCATGCGGCGGTCCTGTTTCATAATGGTTCAGCTTTTGCCACTGTGTGCACTAATACTGAATGTGTGTCACTGTTTTTACTTCTGGTTAAGAATAGAGTAATATGCTGGGAGACCGGGGGGTTAGTTTCGGGGGTGACGTGTCTGAAATACGGGCGACTCCCAATAAAATCGAGTGTTGGCAGATATGCTCGCGCACACACTATGACAACTTCAATATTGATAAGCCGTGGTGGGCGTTCTCTCGCACTGAATGTTGTCGACCAATCGCAACAGACTGGGTCATCTTCCAATCAGCGCAGTTTAGCATCGCGCTAAGGAGGAGTTTTGGAACAAATGAATCGCTGAACGATTCATATAGGAGTCGCTAGGATAATTAGGTAAAAATAAATGCATATTATAAGACAATGAAAGTGTTTTTTTGACCATGCATGCATATTAGCCTGCTGTTGGAGACCCCCAAAACCAAAATATAACCCTTTTTAATGTATAATAGGGGCTCTTTAATCTTCAGTAAACTACTGGCAATCTTAGAGGAAAAAAAGAAAGAATGCTGTTTCTTAAAGTAAGCTGATCTGACAAATCGGAGAAATCCTTAGTTTCTGCAATCCCGCTTGACATTCTTTGTGCTGCAGAAATTACATGCTGTTATTTACAGTGAAATGACAGAACACAAATATGTCGGTCTGATATGTTCAGTCATTAGATGTGTTCAGTGAGCACTGATTCACAAACACATTTACTGACAGGTGAGAAATCGCTACATGCGCACCTGACAACACCTTCAGGCACCGTTTCAGACTCCTGCTTTTGAGTAGCTGGTCATATTTACTAACAGCAATTCATATTTATTGGGTTTCTGCTTGCCAGAAAGAAAAAAAAAATCTCAAGTTCTCAGAATTAGGCTGAACTGGGCTTGCGTGAGGATCAATCTCTCCTGAGAGACGGTCATCGTTTTCGATGTACATGTTGAAGTGGTTTAAGAGACATCTGGTGCTTTGGCTGCCAGAAAGCAGCATATATCTTAGTCATCAATCTCTTAAACCAGTCGATGCATTATTTAGAGTGAAGTCCAGTCAGATTTTTATTAACATGTGCAAGCATATATTTTTAGCATCTGGAGGAGAGGAAAGAGTGCGCCTGCATGAAAGGTTAATTGGGTCATAGTGGGCAAAGCCAGCTTATCTGCTCAAATTGGACCATATGCAATGCTCTGTTAAAGAAAGTGGTTCTGACTTTTTTTTTTGTTAATTAAACCTTTTGAAAATACAAAAACTAATTACAATCAAACATTTTATTATACTGATTGTCCTTCAGTTTGTTGCTGTTGCTAATATTGAATAATGCAGAAAACAATATGTTGTTTGTGTATAAAACATAAAGCATTCTCACGAGATTGTAATTATTATTATTATCTTTAACATAAATGTAATTATCAGATAAAATGTGTTTTGCTTTCATAATGGTGTGAAGCAATTAAACTAATAAGCCAGACCGTTTTGATTGGAATTTTTCTGTCAATTTTCCTGCATCTTTAATCCATCCAACTTTTTATTTGACCTTTGAATGTCAGTTTTGGTGCTTTGCTAGAACGCAGCATCGTGATTTGCACACATACGGATATACACACATAAGAGATGTAAAATGGAGAAAGAGCTGTTAGCTTTCAGTGCCTTTCCCTTAAGATGTGACATCATATGGATGAATGATTTTTGCCTGTTCTTAGTGGTATGTCTCCATTTTATACATTAGTTTTCACTTTTTAATGGTTGAAGAAAGTTGAAGACAGAATCTTTAGCCCCATTTGAATTCTTTTATA
>CAIGQQ010033155.1:1141935-1156078 GCA_903798035.1 Danio albolineatus
ATCCATCCATCCATCCATCCATCCATCCATCCATCCATCCATCCATCTATCCATCTATTGGTAATTTTAGGAAACAAAATTGAATAGAAATGAGGCATTTCCACTATCTATTAAGATAAAATATCGACATATACATATATTATATGAATTTATTTATATACATAGTTTCTATGCAAATTACAAAAAAAACAAAAAAAAACAAATAAACATAATTTTGTGAAAATGGGGATTGTATACGCATCTACATGTTCAGTCTGCAAGCATGCAGAAGTAATTGACAACCTTCATGTTTCTTTATAAATTATATTATTATTATCATTACCAATTACTGCCCTATCAAGCATGAGAAAGCATGCCATATCAGTGTGAACAGGGATTGTTTTGAGAATAATGTCTGTTGTATTTAGTACATGAATGTGCCCTAAATTTGCTGTCCACAATCTGTCCCCTGCACAGCCCAGCTCTCTTTGCTACGTTTTCACGGCCTTGTCCTTCTCCATCTGTCAGAGTTAGTGCTGTACATCCATAGACTCATTCACAGACTCTCAGGTCTTCTGTCTGTGCTTTACCAGCTGTCCTTGGCTTAGTTTATATCCTCCATGGGTGGTGGATCTTTCAGCGGTATTGATCTAGAAACCTGGACCTGTATTCTGCTAAGCCTCTTTAAAACCTTTTCCATATCTACAATACTTTTTATCTGTGAAAAGCTCATATTTTGCTGCAATCAAATCCACTTAATTCCTCTGGGTGATTGTGCTTTCTGCTCATATGTGCACTATTTGTGTTTTTCTTACTGTTTCGATTTGGGTTTTGTGAAAGTGTTTTATGTTTTTAGAGCTTGACGGCAGTGGTTTGTCGTCTGCTTGTGTGAAACGAATAAAGAGCTGTATTAAAATGCTGTTAAAATATGTAGGCCTTAACACAAATGAATTTTAGATAATTACATTCTCATTTAGATAAAAGATTTTGATGTACATTGTAAAAGGCAATTAGTTGACTTTACTTAGAGTAAACTCGTTGCATTAAAATTATTAAGTAAACTATGTGCATACTTATAAAAGTTAAGTCAACGGGTTTACTGACATTCATTCATTCATTTTCTTGTCGGCTTAGTCCCTTTATTAATCCGGGGTCGCCACAGCGGAATCAACCGCCAACTTATCCAGCATATTTTTACGCAGCGGATGCCCTTCCAGCCGCAACCCATCCCTGGGAAACATCCACACACACACATTCACACTCATACACTATACGGACAATTTAGCCTACCCAATTCACCTATGCCACATGTCTTTGGACTTGTGGGGGAAACCGGAGCACCCGGAGGAAACCCACGCAACCACGGGGAGAACATGCAAACTCCACACAGAAATGCCAACTGACCCAGCCGGGGCTCGAACCAGCGACCTTCTTGCTGTGAGGCGAATGTGCTAACCACTAGGCCACCGTGGCGCCCTGTTTACTGACATTTTAAAGTAAAATTAACTTGTTGCTTTTAAGGCAATGGCTGCATTCACTTTTTTAAAGTAAAGTAAATAATTGCTTTTTACAGTGTACAAAGCATACAGTAAATTTAAAGTTAAACTTTGTCCATTTTGAAGAATGAGTTGAAAGTTCATTTTAGTTAATTAATTAACCTAAAGTGCTACAAAGCATTTAAAAAATACAAATTTAATTCATTTTGTAACCCTGAACATTATAATGTGTCCAGTTTCTAAAAATAAACATCAATGTTCAATTTTTTTATTTAATCACTGACTCGTCAACAAAACCTTTTACAGTGTAAAAATACTTAAAAAAAACTGTAACCCCCCCACCCCCTACAACAACAGTACAATGACATTTCGAAATAGAGTACAGCCCCAAAATACTAAATATTTGCGTTGCAACTACATGCCAATTAATTCTCATTTGAGTATTAGTAGACTGTCTGCTTAATATCTGCTGATACTACTACTCCAACAGACATTTAACTGACTATAAGAAATATAAGAATATTACTTACACTAACCCTAACCCCAGCCTAACAGCCTACTTATAATCTAATGAGAATTAGTTGGCATATAGATGCAGTGTAACTTAAATTCAACAAAATGTGTTAAAGGGACCATCAAAATAAAGTGATACAATTTTTTATTTGTTAGATTTTTTTGTTTGTGGAGAGCAGGGACGAAAGGAACAAATTGGTTTTCTCAAAGCCCTGACAACATTTGCTTTCCAGCCTATAACAGCACATTCTGCATGCAACCCTTGATAGAACTGCCAAATATCATGTGATTTTGGGGCTGTATTTCACAGTTAGCTTAAAATTTCATTTTTTTTTAGTGCAGAAAGTAGTTTTTTAACTTATTACAAGTTGTGTTTCTCTTCTCATGTGTCACACTAATGATAAATCTACAGGTTATTTAGTGCAATAACACATCCTAAGTTTGCATTGTCTGAGTTTTTAAATTTAAAAGTAAATCAGGTTAAAATAGCAAGAGTTACTGTGGGAACGAAAGTAACACTGTTATTTATGTCCCACTGCTGATATTCATACCTTATTTTTCGCTTCCACATTAGAGTTTGCAGTGTTAGGATTCAGATGTTTTATAAAATGAATGCATAAGTACGGGGCCTGAGAGTGTTTAATGTTTAAGAAAATGTGCAGTTACAAAAAACGGCACTGCATTTTCTCTCAATGCAAACAAACCCATAAAAGGTGCCGCATTTTCTTACAACACAAACAATTTATGTCAGCGCTGCATTTTCTCACAACACTTTCAAATAGCAGGGAACATGTTGGAATATTCTATCAATTCCATGCGTGTTCAATAAAAAAGGTCAGGAGAGGTTTTTCTTTAATGTCAAAAATCTTGACCATTTATTGGACACAAATGAATAATTTGATTCACAGAATTCTGTTATGCTCAGTGCAATGCAAAAGTTACATTCACGAGGTGCGCAACAGTTTTCATTTCCTGACTCCAACTTTTATAGGCAGCTGATAGTAACAGTTGGAGTTTAGTGAAATTTGTCACTTGTCAATCATTCTCCAGTCCTCCATTGGCTGCACCCCATCATACATCCTCTTTTTGTACCAATTGTTTGCACAACATTTAAAGCCTAAGCCTTTCTCAACTGTTTCTGAGCACTATTCTGTGCATACAGGAAGTTCTGCTGTTAGCTCAAGTTGCTTTTAGACAAGCATTTACAGTATCTACTTCTGCAAAAATGCATCATTAGTATGTAAAAATATCAGACTCAACAGACGTAGTTCAGTTAATATTTCACCTCAAGCAATACAAAAACAAATCATTTAATAAACAAAAATAATAAAATAAATATATTCCTTATTCTCAACAAATACAACGGAAATGTTCCAAGAGGAAACGTGATGGACCCGGCTATTTTGTTTATGGTTATTTAATATGGCTAATAAAATACAAAAAGGAGTCAGGATGTTAAAATAAACAAATAGAAAACTGAGTAGTAGTCATGGCACATCACTGTCCATGATTTAAGGTCCATTTGAAACATTTCTGTTGTGTTTTGTTCTTGTAGCAAATGTGAGAAAAATTTATTTTTTCAGCATGTTTTTTTTATTTTATTTTTAATTTTTTTTTATGTGTTTGTGTTGTGAGGATTTGCATTTTTTGTAATTGCATGTCTTTTCCTAAATATTGCCAATAATATTAAAAAGCATTTAATGGGACGAAAATTTAAAATGAAAATGCTGTTTAATATTTTTTTTGCAGAAAACAATACGTTTTCAGTTAACATTAACACCGTCATGGTCATATATATTTAAAATAAACAAGATTAAGCCAGTAAATCTAGCAAATATTGTTGAGTAACTTTCGTCCCTGCTTATGGTCAAAAGTAACTACAACTTTTGTTTAAAGTGAAATAGTATTGGAGTTGTTCTACATTGATACAAAATAACACCTGATTTTCAGAAACCACTCTTGTGAGTTAGTTACCACAGCAAAATATATATATATATATATCTGCTAAAACCCTTATCTTTTAAAATGAGATTTTTGTTCAAAATGCTCCTTTCGTCCCCCGGCTCTGCCCTAAACTTTGTTCATTTTGAAGAATGTAACATTGAAAGATAGTGTTATTTAATATAATCTAAAGTGTTAAATATAATTCAAATTAGTTTAGCACTCTGAATGTTATAATGTGTCCAGTTCAGTTATTATTTTCTAAAAATAATGATAAATATAAAAGTTTTAATTAATTATAGACTCGCACACTAAAATGTTACAGTGTGACAATATTGCTAAACCCCCCTGTCAGGCAATTATTTAGAACAATAACTGTTTAATAACATATCAAAATAGAGTACAGCCTCAAAATACTAAATAATTGTAATTTAAAATCTTTGTTTATCCTTCAAACCAATTTGCATTTCCTTATTAGACAGCATAAACCTGATAATTACAAATCATATTTCATGCATGTATGCATGAATGCATTATTTTGTCTGTTATAAAGGACACTTTTCTTGCATGCAATGTAAATAGTATCTCTTGTGAATTAAAATGGATTCAGGCACTAAAATTATTTATTTGGCCTATTAAAGAATTTCACACTTAAAAAAAATACATTAAAAACACTTTTTCGCACTAAATCACATAAAAAATTAGTCCAAAAACATTCTAACAAGTACTTGATCTGCAATTTGAGAGAATATTAAGAGAGAATGAAACAACTGAGACATTTTTTTTTTCTGTTCGTAAACCTCTGATCTTCGTCATCTGTGCATTATACAACCATTCGATCACAGTTCAGTTATGTATTTATAAATATGACCCCTAAAGCCTGATACAGATCACATGAACACTTACAGTACAGTGTGCGTGGTCAAGCATGAGAGTCCTGTGACCAGTCAACAACAGCAGAAAATGGGAAAGGCTGTTACTGAATCGAACTCAAAAGATCAAGCTCACAGCGGAAGATTAAGGGACTTGAAGAAAAACAAAAGAACGGAGGGAACGAGTGAAAGCAGGTCAAGAGAAATAATGAGTGGCAGGTAGAGAAAATGAATAAGAAATGAAGCAGCGGAGGAGAAAAGCAAAAAGCTGGATAAGGATGAGTAGATCGTCAGGCTGTGTGTGCGTCTGAGATTGAGAGAAACTCTGCGTGAGCTACAGACAAAGAGCACCAGAGGCACAATCTAAGAATAAGACCTGACGTGTTGTCTACTGTTGGTAGGCTTCATTGCCTGCCTGACATATTCGGTACCGGACGAGAGGACATTCATATGATGTCAGCACGCATCAAAACCAGCGGCACGCTCCAGTGTGCAACAATCTTTCGGTGGCTGGTCCTCTATAGTCAGCTTGTAGGCTCAGACCTGAAAAAGCGTTTAGCGCTTGCTAATGCTGTGGACATGTGTCAGCTTGCCAAACATGTTCATTGAGTGCCACTGAACTTTTCAATCAAGCCAGTGGCCATTTCACTTTTGGGGCTTAGTGTTGAATGTGATAACAACTGAACTGAATATCTACATTGTCAGAGTCTGTATGAAAGAGTATCATTTATTTAATCACTTCTGTGACATTATAACCACGAACAGTATTAGAAAGTGTTTTTTTCCCACTAATTAGTGTTTATTTTGGTATGAAAAGGCTCACTTTGCATATGCAGTCTGTCAGAAATCTACACCTGCACATATCTCTAAAAAAATATTCAGCTTAAAGTTTCTATGAATTTTTTATTATGATTATAATAATAATAATAATAATAATAATAATAATGATAATGATAATGATAATAATAATAATAATAATAATAATAATAATAATAATAATAATAATAATAATGATAATGATAATGATAATAATAATAATAATAATAATAATAATAATAATAATTATTATTATTATTATTATTATTATTAGGATGTTAATTTATTCATTTTTTAGATGTTGGCATCAGTGTACTAGTTTTGAAAATATCTGTAAACGATTGTGCTCCAAAACAGTGACAATATTATCATTTAGAAGATATGAAACATAATATAAACAACAAAGCTTGCAGCTTGTCACTTCCGGATCAGTTTTTTTTTTTTTTTTTTACATCACCTCATACTTGAGTTGATCATCATTTTTCTGACCAATGAAATGCTATCTATTGTCTGACATTAAACAAAAAAAAAAAAAGAAAAAAAACTTAATATATATATAGAACAAAGCTGATAACAGTACAAAGTTTACAGTACAACGCTTCACAATGCAATTCATAACTTTTTGATTTAGTAGCTAATTCGTATGTATTTGTACAATTTCATTTGTACAATTTGCTCTTCCCCAAATGATGGTTGGGTTTAGGATTGGGGTTTGGTGGGGTTCAAAAATGTTACATTTTCATACGAATTCATGCAAGTTAGCCATTAAACTGACAAAACGTTTTCTCGTGAGATGAGGCTGGTATTCATTGCCATTCATTGTAGGAAAAACAAATACTATGGATAACATATGGTTACAGGTTTTCAGCTTTCGTCAAAATATATTATATTGTTTTCTACAGACGAAAGTCAAACAGGTTTGAAACAAGGGCGAATAAGTGATGGCAGAAATTTTTAATCTGATGTTAACATAATAAACCAATGATACATATTTTTAAAAAAGTGGCTAATTCGTACAAATTCATACTATTTCATTCATATTAAAACATACAATTTATGCCAACTGTTTGATTTATGCCCTCATGCCATCTGCCATTGATGGATGAGCAAATCATACTGAAATTACAAATGAGATTTCACAAATACATACAAATTAGTCACTAAATCAAGAGGTTATGAACTGCCCTGAGCTTGTGCTGGACTTTTTAGCTTTGAGAACGATCTCTTTAAAAGTGTACACTTGAAAGGTCTTTTAAATAACACTTTATTTTAGATGATATCCAGCAAACATTGTTCTGACTACACATGACGGTATGCAAACTATGAGATGAGGGAAACTCATTTTTATTCACACTTGTTGTTTTTATCTGTCACTTTAATCCATTTTTGACCACAGTCCTGAATTATTTGAGGAAAGGATCTATTGGTGGGTGTATGTATGGACTTCTTCTGATGTTTCAGTCTAATATTGAGAAATAATCTTTAGTAATTTACATATGAATGCAAAAAGAGACAACTGAAAAGAGCAGAGAACATGAGCTGTCATTTTCGCTCTAATAACTGCAAAAGTAGTCTGTGTTAGCAATTTTGTCCTTATGTTCAGGAGTAAAAGCAGTTTATCTTTAACCAAATTTATGAGTTACATGTACTCTGAAGCAGAATATAAAAATTAAATCAGCAACACCTTCAGATTTAATCCTAATATTTAGAATTAATCAGGCATTTCACGGTAAAATCCTTTAAAGTGGGTAAGTTCATGTGTTTCAGAGCCTGTTTGCATCTGTGTTGACCATCGTCCAGTTTCGATTAGATCAATAAAACCAATTTTTTTATATCAGGTGTAACAGCCTAAGCAACTTGCTAATAGCATATCAGCTTGCATTCATTAGATTATAAGTAGAATGTCTGCTATTGATACTTTTGTTGGAATATATATATACGTAAGGCTGAATATAAATAAATCTGTAATCTAAATTATATGTTGATAAGGACAAACTGTGAATGTTTAGTGAAGTTTGGTGCCTTTTACCCAGTGTAAAATGTGTCTTCTTGTTCTGTAAAATAAATATATGTATTATTTATACCAGGGGTCCCCAAACATTTTCTTGTGAAGGGCCAAAAACCAAACTTGATTGAAGCTAGTGGGCCGAAGGTAAATATATTTGCCATACAGTATTTTTTTCACATTTTATAATGAACTTATTACAGTAAAAACAAAACAATCTAATTTATAACATAATTACTTTGCCTTGATTTGCTCACCGATGTCCTCTGCATAGTCCTCTATTCATTAATGACAGTATTGGCATTTTTAAAAATCAGATACATTTAAAACATTTAATTGAATCATTTATTTTCAGTTTGCTTGTTTATAGCTCAGCAATAAAACAAACAAAACCGGTTACGTCAAATTAGAAATGATGATGACGATGTCTGTGTTAAAGGCATTCGCTCCAACCCGCTCCATCATTCTCTCCTCTCAGACGGTATAGTGGGCCAAATCAAATGTCCTAATGGGCCAACTTTGGCTCACGTGCCATACTTTGGGCATCACTGATTACTACTCTTAATATACTTCATTCATTTATTTTCTTTTGGCTTAGTTCCTATTTCAGAGGTCACCACAGCGGAATGAACTGCCAACTATTCCAGCATATGTTTAGGCAGTGGATGCTCCTACAGCTGCAACCTAGCATTGGGAAATACCCATACACACTCATTCACACACACACACACACTTGTTCAGGACTCATACACTACCGACAATTAATTCAATTCACCTACAGCACATGTCTTTGGACTGTGGGGAACACCAGAGCACAGTAATGCTGACTGGCACAGCAGTAACTCAAACCAGCGACCTTGCTGTGTGCTTACAGTACTAACCACTGAGCCATAGTGCCGCCCCACTGTAATATCAATATGGTCTAAACAAGAAATGATTGATAGAAAAAAAACAGGATCTGAGAATGTCTCATGAAGGTCACATGAACGTGTATGTCATGACATGAATGCAGTGTCACTGCGAACATGTGCATTATTTTATTAAAAGGTGCTTATTAAAAGGACTTTGTGGTTGTGTTGATGTGATTTTATCATGGAACTGTTTAAAGTAAAGGCAGAAGTGGCTTTAAAGTGCACCTAATATTCTATTTGAAAGGTTTCTAATTTAGTATTATATGTCTCGTTCAACAGACTAAAATAATACAATGTCAAGAAAACAACAACAACCTTCTAGAGCTGTGCAATATGGACAAAATAATCATATTGCGATTTCTTGAACGAATATTGTGATTGCATTTTTTTTGCGATTTTTAGCAGCTGTTTTTGCTTTTTCAAACAAGCTACACACATTCTAAATGTATTCAGTGCACAAGAAGTGCTTAACAAAACATTTCACAATGAAATAACATAGTATAAAGTTTAATAAATAAAACCGTAGTAAAATTGTCTTTAAACAGGCTAAACAAAATAAATTAAGATTAACTAACCTCAACTCTAGTTAAAAACTGTTCACTGTAGTACTAACTGCTTGATAAACAAAACTGTAATAAATTGTCTTAAAAACAGACAACATGAAAAAATAAAGATTAACTAACCGCAATTCCAGTCATAACAATAAATAAAAACTAACGTAAATCAAAAGCACCTATTCGGTTCTCCCGCTCAACTTCGTTGTGTGCTGATTGAGCTCTGAATGGCTAACATCTTTCTCCCACTCAGCTTAGATGTAATTACCCAGTGTGCTGCGTCACCTCTGATTGGTTAACAGGTTAAAATCATGCGCACAAGAACATGTTCTGGATAAAAATCTAAATAAAATGATAGATAAAATTGCAGCCTTACACGATTTAGAAATTGCATGTGCTTAAATCGCATTTTTTTTTTTTTTGCGATTTGCGATTAATTGCACAGCCCTACAACCTTCATTCACATTTTTTGTTTTTATTTCACAAACAATTAGTCCAAAGATTCATCTCTCTAACTCCTCCTTTTGTGAGCCTACTCCGTACTGCTAAGATTGGTCAGATGGTCAGTCTGTTGTAATTGGTCTTACATATTTAGTATTTGTCAAAAAATGGACATTGCTGTTTCTCTTCTGGATTGGTTTCTTCAATCCTGAATAATTAAATACTGGCTTTTTTGATGCCATAGATTTTTACCATATGAAGACTTTATATAAAATGTTTGGTTGCTTTTGCAAATAAGTGTAATTTTATGCACTACTTTGCTATGTCAGTCTAAAAGTTTAACCGATAATTTCAGCCTCAGACATTACAACCCTGCACTTTTGGCTAAAGGTTTCCTGTAAATGATACACAAAATGGGAAATGCTTTGGAAATTTCAAAGTTATCATCTCACTGGTTGAAGTTTACATGATTTTTGTTAGATGTACCGTATGTTGCATTTTTAACCCTATTTTAACCCTCTGAGGGGGTTTTGACATGCCCTGACTTTTAAGCTTTTTTCAGTCAAGGCAAGAAAACAGTGAGAAAATATATTTTCACAAAGCTTTTGTCTGCTGAATGTGGAAGGCTATGCTTTTACCACAAAATGACCTGAAAACCAATTGTCCACCAATTCACAAGCAATACTGTATATTTAAGTTTTTGTGAGATGCTTGTGAGGCCAGTAATAAATGTCATGAATCTTGATGGTGATTCTCACCAAGAGAGCAGAAAGATTATTTAGTGTGGTTTGTGACTGAAGTAGGTAAACAAGTAAATTTAGTTAAGTGCAGTAGCTAAGCATATGGAGCAGAAAATATAACTATATTAAATAAAAAAGCAGTTCTGTGCTGTGGAGACCCCTGATTAATAAGGAACTAAGTTGAAGAAAAATAAATGAATGAATGAAAAATACCAATTTAGCTTTGGACTTTGCTGTTTTAATATGTACACTGTAAGGTGAGGGCATGCAGCAACACTGCTGTCTTAATAAGCTTTTAATCTCATATCCATAATTGATAAGTTCTTTTTGGCTAAGTTGCAATATATGTTAAATAATTAAGATGACCTGATGTGCATATACATTTTGAGTAAGACACAATATGTTTGTATTTTTTTCACAATTCATGTCTTACAGCTTTCGGTTGAACTAAATCCCCTGTGTTCTGAGAAATCCGTGAAGATACCCCATGATGTGTCAATGTCTTATTAACTGTACCGAGTCTAATGTGAGGCTACAACTGGCAGCAACGTATACACTAATGGTAGCTCCACAACTTTAAGTGAGGGAATAAAAAGAAGTGCGGTAGGAGGAAGGGAAAGCCAGGACAGCTCAGTTCCTTTGGGTCTCAGCAGCTTGTCGCCCGTAGTAAAGAAGTCAGTCAGGGTTTCTCGCTCTGAGTCCCGTGGGTACTGACGCTAATATGAAGTGTCCGTGCTAGCGACAGCTTTGGGAGAGAGATGGTGGAGCGCGGAGGCTTTGAAGCCCTTCTCTGTTTAAAACCCTTCTTGCTCAGAGTCCTCATTGCCTGAAAACGTGCATGCTGTTTTTAGAAAGTGCCCTAACTCCTCTGCTAAGCTGTCTGCTCTGGGTGGTGGCTTTGTTGGGTAAAAATAGATATGTTCATGTGGAGTCCTCTAAATATTTGATGCAGTGTAATTTGTTTGTGAGGACCAAGCAACAAGTCAAATAGCAGGCAATGAAACAATGTGAAGGGACTGTTGCTAAAAATACATGCCGCCTGTGCTCTCAAGGCTTAGCTTAAGCCACTGTTGATTGGAAGAACTTGTTTGAGTTGTGACTGTCCTAGAAGTTGACGATACACACAGAGTTATGAGGGTATAAACCATAATCAAAATCTCTTTCATTCTTTAAAGAAATTCCATAATCCCGGAACCAGGTATGAACAAATATCATTGCTGTATTCAATGATTGTCATAGTGAGCTTAATGTCTGTCTATCGATCTGTCTGTCTTAGGCTGACTGTCCATCTCATTCATTCACTCAGTATGTCTATCTATCTGACTGTCTGATTCAGTTAGTCTGTCTGTCTCTGTGTTTTTGTCTGTCTAGTCAGTGAGTCTAGTCTAATCTAGTCAGTCTTTCTTTCTCATTCAGTCTGTCTGTCTGTCTGTCTCTCAATCAGTCAGTCAGTCAGTCAGTCAGTTATTCTGTCTTTCTGTCTGTCTCTCTCAGTCAGTCAGTTATTATGTCTTTATGTCGGTCTCATTCAGTCTGTCTGTCTCAGTCAGTCTGTCTGTATGTCTCTCTGAGTCAGTCAGTCAGTCTGTTTGCCTGTCAAAGTCAGTCAGTCAGTAAGTCTCTCTGTCTGTCTCAGTCAGTCAGTCAGTCAGTCTGTCAGCCTTTCTGTCTGTCTCTCATTCAGTCTGTTTCTCTCTCTGTCTGAGTCAGTCAGTCATTTTATTTTTATGTCTGTCTCAGTCAGTCTTTTTCATTCAGTATGTCTGTCTCTCTGTCTAAGTCTGTCTGTCTGTCTGTCTGTCTCTCAGTCAGTCAGCTATTCTGTCTGTATGTCTGTCTCATTCAGTCTGTCTGTCTCAGTCAGTCAGTCAGTCAGTCAGTCAGTCAGTCAGTCAGTCAGTAAGTCAGTCAGCCAGTCAGTCTTTCTGTCTGCCTGTCTCTCTGTCTGTATCAGTCAGTATGTCTGTCTGTCTCTTTCAGTCAGTTATTCTGTCTGTATGTCTGTCTCATTCAGTCTGTCTGTCTCAGTCTGTCTGTCTGCCTGCCTGTCTGTCTGTCTGTCTGTCTGTCTGTCTGTCTCATTCAGTCTGTCTGCATGTCTCTCAGTCAGTCAGTCTGTTTGCCTGTCAAAGTCAGTCAGTAAGTCTCTCTGTCTGTCTGTCTGTCTCAGTCAGTCAGTCAGTCAGTCAGTAAGTCAGTCAGTCTATCAGTCTGTTTGCCTCTCTCAGTCAGTCTGTCTCAGTCAGTAAATCTTTCAATTCAGTTCAATAGTTGCTTTATTGGCATGAAATGGTACAAATGTATTGCCAAAGCATCTATAAAGTTTACAATAAAAAAATTAACATGCATATATAGTAAAAACAACACATAGTAAACAGAGTAAACAATCTGTCAACACAGTCAATCTGTCTGTCTGTCTCAATTAATATATCTGTCTCAGTAAGTCTGTTTGTCTCTCTGTCTGTCTCAGTCAGTTTAGTAATTTAGTCTGAGTCTGTCTGTCTGTCTGTCTGTCTGACTGTATGTCTATGTCTGTCTGTCTGTCTGTCTGTCTGTCTCAGTCATGTCTAAGTCTGTCTGTCAGTCAGCATGTCTCTCTCAGTCAGTATGTCTAAGTCTGTATGTCAGTCAGCATGTCTCTCAGTCAGTTAGTCAATCTGTCTCGGTCAGTCAGTGTGTATGTCTTTCTAAAAGATATTGATTTCTTCAAAATACTTGTCTTATGCCTCTTTGTTAGCAGATAAATTTCCTCTGTAACCTTAGTGAGTCTTTATCTGTTTGTTGTTCTGTTATCTGTTATCTTCTTTTTTTGAACATATAGTTTGTTTGCTTGCTTTTGGTTTAAGTGATTCATTTAATATTAAATAATATGTAATTATGGCCAGTGCCATACAACTGTGAAAACACAGAAAATCTTCCATTATGGGAAAATACTGCATATGTGACACAGCCAGTAATAGGTACAGCAGGTGTATGGGATTGTGCCAACTCTAAATTTAACCGGCTCTTCTCACTGAACATTATATTGGTCCTAACTGGTCATTTTATTTTGTTTTATTTTTTTAAAGAGCCCAATATGTGTTGGGCTGGATTAACCATATGGGCATTTGAGAACAAGCCCAGGGGCATGACGTCTGAGAGAGGACACCACAGCATTCAGGAGGGCACCATGCCAAAGCTATATCTCCCTCTCTGGCTGCTCCATTCTGCTGTTGCTGCCATTCTGCACGTGAGTTTCCATACATGTCAAAAATGGACTAAATGAATGAATAAATAGTGCGGTCATGAATAGGTAGTGCAGTCAAACGAAATACAAGTAATAAATGAATAATACTGTAAAAAAGTTTCTCATTCCATTTAGTTTCATTTAAAATTAATTAATCATAACATGTGCAGACTTAGATATAATAAAATAAAATTAAAAAATAATAAAATAAAGTGCATATCTGAGAACACTCTGTGACAAAAATTTAATCTAATTAAAACTTTGAACAAAATCTGTAATTCTTTATCAGTGATGCTATAATTACACTTATTAAACTAATCAACATTTAGCTTAATAATAATTGGGTAATTGTTACAATGAAAAACTTAAAATAACCAAAAGTAAACTGGAGGCAGAAATTGTATAAAAGTACAAGCAAAGAACAAATTAAACTAACTAACTTAATGAACAGCAAATCAAAAAGACACCCATGCATGAAACAAGACCTGACAATGAACTCAGAAATACAAAGGTTGCATCTAAAATCACTTTATTATATATATTTAAACTGTAATTTGGCGACACATTGGCACAGTAGGTAGTGCTGTCGCCTCACAGCAAGAATATATATAATCATTATACTGAATATATCAGTATAATGAATACTGTA
>CAIGQQ010033155.1:1156478-1186947 GCA_903798035.1 Danio albolineatus
CGGATCTGTTTTTTTTTTTTTTTTTTTATGCTGTTGTTATCTATCACTTCCGGATCAGTTTTTTTTTTTTTTTTTTTATGCTGTTGTTATCTATTGAATATTGTCATTTTTCAAGTTGTTCTATTTTTTTTGTGGCGTCTGGTCAATAGATGGTGCTGAGGAGCAGCCCCAGGGATTAAGTCTATTATAACAAGTTACATATAACACAATAGATTTTCAGGTGTTTGGTGCTCTTGGAAATCATGTTATTTGTTATTTTATTTGATGTATGAATACCAGCTTTTGGCAAACAGGTTTATTGAGGCTGCTGTAGCCAAGGGGGTTCGGGTGGATTGAAAGACTCACCCCCACTCTGACAAAGTCCAGAATTTGGCCCCTATATGAGCTCATTTGTCCCATTTTTTTTTTTTTTTTGACCGTATGCCATAATAAATTGTGAAAATTACTGATAGAAGAAGGACTAATACAATTTAGGACTAATTAAATTTTTATTATTCAAATGTACAAATTCTAACTGAGGAAATAAGCTGGCCAGTTTGGTTTTTACCCACAAGCCTCAGTTTTAATATGTTTTTTAATTGTTTTTTTTAATAAGTTACATAAGTTACAATAATAGTTTTTTAACAGATTCCTAATTGTTTTTTTAATGAAGCATGAAAATAAATGAGTATTTTTAAAAAAGGAATTTTTCATATTCTATTCAAAATATTTAGTCCAAACTTCTAATCTCTTAACGTTATTTATAAAACTGTAATAAATTACAGTTTATTCATTCGTTCATTCATTTTCTTTTCGGCTTAGTCCCTTTATTAATCCGGGGCCACCACAGCGGAATGAACCGCCAACTTATCCAGTATTTGTTTTACGCAGCGGATGCCCTTCCAGCCGCAACCCAACTATGGGAAACATCCATGCATTCTCATACACTACGGACAATTTAGCTTACCCAATTCACCTGTATCGCATATCTTTGGACTGTGGGGGAAACCGGAGCACCGGGTGGAAACCCACACGAACACGGGGAGAACATGCAAACTCCACACAGAAATGGCAACCGACCCAGCTGAGGCTCGAACCAGCGACCTTCTTGCTGAGGCGACAGCACTACCTACTGCGCCACCGTGTCGCCAAATTACAGTTTAAATGCACATTTGTAAATAAATATTTGTGGTAAAATAGTAGGGAAGCACTTAGACACAATTGTAGGAAATAGTTTTGTTGCATAAGTGTGCAAAAGTGTGGTTATGATCATCATTCGACAAGCTATAATACAGCAAATTTTAATGCTTAAAATGTCACTAAAATGCAGCATTTGAACCTTGTATCAGAATCTCACGGGGTCTAAAGTCTATCAGGTTTTGTTATTTTGGTATTATGTGATTAGTGAATTCTTGATCTTTTTTTCAAAAAAATGTTCTCTCTCAGAAACTCATAAATCGACATGTTCTAATGTAGAACAAGCTGTACCACACTGTACAATGTTTTACATTAGTTAAACTTACAAACTCAAGAATTTTCAGCTTTGTTACTCCAGTCTTCAGAGTCACATGATCCTTCAGAAATCACTCTAATATTAATTATTATTATTATTATTATTATTATTATTATTATTATTATTATTATTATTATTATTATTATTATTATTATAAAAGTAATAATGACTGCAGCAACAATTTCATTTGAAACTACACAATAAGAAGTATATAAATAAATAATCAATAAGTATTAAAAAACATTTACATTTAAAAAATGCTGCCTTGGTGATGAACAGAATAATTTTATTGTTTTATTAAGGTGTAATATTATTATTAAGGTTTTCACAAGAAGAAAACAAATTAAAAAAAAAAGGATAAGAGAGTATGAACCAGATTGACTAAACTTAAGATTTTTCAGCTACATTGAATTGACTAATAACATGCTTTACAACCAAATTAAACCCTCAGACAGTCAGTTACATGCTTTAGTTTGAATTCTATTAAATGTTACATTCTTCTTATTTTATTTTTTAGTTATATCACCTGGCAGTTCCAGTTTGTTAGAACCGCATCAAATTTCAACAAAAATAATTAGTTTGTTTTAAATGTGTGTGATTTCTAAATCTAAAAACTTGTTGTTCATTAGATCAGCTAGTATACCTGATTGCGTGAAGGGTATCAACACATTAGCAGTGCTTCTAAAACTAGCAGAACATTACATTGTATTTCACAAGCCATAAAACAGAGAAGATTTCAAAAGCTATTAAAAAACAAATAGCTCCATTCACCTTTAGCATTTTCCTCGTAGCGTAGATGTGATTTGAAATGAAAAGACGCCGTTGCACAGCCATGTCGTCACTTCGACGCAGCCTGCGTGTCAATCAAATGACTATCATCAAAGCATTCCAAGCAGAGACTACATTATAGTCAAGGGTGGAGAGATAACTTTAATAAGAGATACGGCGGAATGGGAGATGGCAGGCAAATATGTGAATTGGCAGGTGTCAGATTTCCTTTAATGTGACTAGCATACTGTAATTGCAATACTTTCATTTTAAGGAAGGTATTCACACATAATTCAAGCTAGATGCAATCAGCTTTGGGGTTTGCAAATCTATTGATGAATTATAAAGCTTGTCCTAAAAATATAGATGTTGAGCAGTGACACTCACTGGAACAGGATTTATCAATAAAAATAGAATCTAATTCAAAAATACAAACAATATTTAATTTGGGGATGTGAACAAAATTATTAAATGGTTAGTTTAAAAATAGTTTTATTCACTGTACATTTAAAAAAAAATCAATTTTTATCACAAAGACAATAATTATTTGGGTAAAGCAATATATATTTCACATTGTATAAAAAAAGTAGACTTCTGAGGTTTGTAGACCTTGTGTTAATGTCTCGATTTTTCAAAATCATTCACTTGCGAGTTGTTTGTGGACAAGCTGGCACGAACTGCTGCATACTCGCATGGATATACACAGGAGTGCAACACAAAATAAGGCTTTTGCTTAATAATAGATTACATTTTGTTTGTTTACTGTTGTTTACAGTTTGTTTCCTGCCAAAACCTGCTCTATGTCTTCAAAACATACGGAATATGGAACAAAGTGTAGATCGGTAGAAAAGTGTAAAGTGGGATTATTGTTTTTTTTTTTTTTTTTTTTTTTTTTGCTGTGTTTGTTGTTGTATCTTTATTTTATTTTTAAGTAACACTTTAGTTGAGGTCATAATTCTTGCCATTAACTACTGGCTTATTACTTGCGTTTCATTAAGATAATAACTGTTCATTAGTAGTTAAAAAATATGATCTTATTTTGCATCCCTAGTCCTTCCCAATACCTAAAGCTAACTTCTACTTTACAGATTTTCAACAAACAGCTAATTAGTAGATTATTAAGTTAGTAGTGTTAGTTAATGGTTTGATAATTCTGTGAATTGCGACTAAATTGTTACCATGTTTTTCTTTTCTTTTCTTTTTCTTTTTTTTTTCTCTGGGCTGATTATTTATTTAATGATACTCTAAACCAGTGGTTCTCAACTGGTTTGGCCATGGGACCCACATTTTTACATGGTCATCAAGTCGCGACCCAAATTTTTAGGAACTATATTTTAATTTTAGGAATTATAATGAATTAATTTGTATTTATTTGTTAACATACACTCTAAAAAAAAAAGGTGCTAAACAGCACCAAAACTGGTTCTTTGGTCGTAACGAGGGGGGAACCTTTTTTGGTGCTATACAGCACCTTAAAAAAATAGGTGCTATATAGTACTTTTGTGAAATGGTGCTATATAGCACCTATATTTTAAGGTGCTCATAATGTTACTTTACCATTTCCGCAAATAAAACCGGCATAAGAGTTATGAGAATTAGCTATAAGAACATGTGCTTACCAGTAGTAGTGGTGCTATATAGCACTTTAAACCCCCCAAAGAACCACTGAAAAACCTTTATGGTGCTTTAAAGGTTCTTTACACAGTAAAAGTGCTAAATAGCACCTCAAATACCATAAAGAACTACTGAAGAACCACTGAAAAACCCTTATTTTTTAAGAGTGTACACAAGCAGTGACAGATAAATCATTAGAAAATCACCAAGACTTACAAATAAACTATTTGTTATTGATTTTATTGGACAAAATATATCAAATTATACAAATATTACAAAGCACAATTGCGCATTTCAAAATAAAAGTCCGGTATGAGCATTTCAAAATAAAAGTAAAAATAAGTTAAAAATTAATGTTTTATACACACTCCGCGACCCACTAAAAATGTTCCCGCGACCCACCAGTTGAGAAACACTGCTCTAAACAATGGGATAAACAAGCAAATAAGGGTTGTCGTTGTAAAACAACAAATCCCAAACCTATAGTGTTTTCTAGGGTCCTCCTCTGTCTGTAATTGATCATTTATGCAAACATGTCCTTCAAGGGATTATCCTCTGAATTGTAGGCACTTTTATACAACGTTACAAGTAACCGTATTAATAATATATGGCCCACTTTTATGAGATACTACACACCAGGTAAAAATAACTTGTGATTTTTGTGATCTCTACAACTGATTTGTTTGCGCTGAATAAAACAATATTACATAATAGCAAAGGCTATGTTATAAGTAGATCATGAAATAAGCACAAATGTCAGACCATATCCGAACATCCCAAGGACCCGAAAATCACCTACGGGTTAATTAACAAATGTAGCAAATCTATCTTCATTATAAGCAAAATAGATTAAATTGAGCATATTTAAGCTGTGATTCTCATTCTTATGTTTCTTAAAGAGAGTTTTTGCCAACCCAGGCTCATTCTGAAAACGTACTGCTATGTACATTTCTGGAGGTTGCGGAGTATGTCCTAGGATGTACTTTTTTTGCAGTTTTTATTTTCGTACATCCACCAGAGGCTGCTGCGTATGTATTTTGAGATCTCAAATTGCTCTTGAGTGCTATTCACGCCTGCTGTTCTTGTGTAAATCCACCAGAGGTCGCTGTCAACTGACTTACTGACCGACCGATCAACTGACCCACCCTCTTCCTTCCTTAAACCCAACCAATAGTGTTTTCAAAAGCACAGAATGACCTGCCCACCCACTTCCCTAAATCCAACCGACAGTTTTAAAAAGCAATTCACAAAAACAAAAACCCTCGTCTGATTTTTACCACGTTTTCAGATTTTGCCACATTCTCACCCTGTTATTTACTAGTTTATTTTATTTTTGTCTTCTGTTTTTGTCTTACCTGCTTTCTGGAACCATTCTTCACTAGAATGGAAGCCCGTCGTCCTGGTCAACTCTCTGCATCTCTAGTCCACCGACGTATATATTGAGCTAACTGGACAAACTGGTAATAGCGGAAAAGTCATCCATATGGAGTTAAATGGTCAGCTGGTAAGCGCGAAAAGGAACGGCATCATACAGCCCCGTAACATTAGTTTTAAAGACAAAATGGAGCCATATGTACTTCTGGATACATAATTTGCGATCTCTGAAATCTTTATAGGGCTATGTTTTCAGAGTTAGCCTATGTTGGTTTTCTACTGATGTTATGCTGTAGAAGAACCATTTTTTTCTATGAATAATTAATGAATCAGTTCCAGAATGAACATTGTTTTTAAAGAACATTCAAAAAGATAGAGCAGTAGCCTAAAAAAAATCCTGCTGACTTAAATTGTTTAGTTTAATCAAATGAACTTTTCTAGTCATCTTAACTTGCATCGATCAAACAGACAAAAAATTTGAAGTTAAACTTTATATAACCTAAAACATCTAGTTGAAGTTAAACAACATAAAACTATTTGTTGTCGACTTTTTGTTGTTACGTTTTTTACAGTGGGTTATCGCAAGATTGCAAATTTTAGATAGTAGATTTAACTACCTTGTTAAAATTAACACCCCCTAAAAGTTTATATGGGGACCACTATAAAAGTGTTAAAATAACACTTTTGAAAGAGTTAACATTATTAACACTCAGAGTGTTAATCAGCAAACTCTTATAGTGTAAAATACTAACACCACAAAGGATCATATGAACACCAGTCAGTGTTATGTGTTAACACTCTTCAGTCAAATTTTCAACATCGCACAGAAATAAAAATATATCTTGTTTAATATCGGCAACACTTTATTAACTATTCCATTAATGTTTAAGTAAAAAAATTCAAATCAGTCACAAACCGTATTTTAACCAAAAGGAGCAGTTTTAAGACAGCTTTGTGTTTTTTTAGTTTTAATGTAGCTAGTACAGAACAAAATAAAGATGAAAAATTATGATTTTTTTTGTGTGAGATATTTAAAACTAACAAGTATATATATAACAAGTTTGATGTCAAATGTCTATATTCAAACATTTTAAATACTTTTCCTCACCAGTTGCTTCTTCTCATTGCTCCTCGTGCAGAAGAAAATGGCGTCTGGAAAAATCCTCCAGGGATATTGCTGCATAAACTCCCGGATGTAGTAAACACTGTATTAGCGTTAGATACATGTAACTCTGTATGATAAGGAGGCAAATTAGCTTCTAACACTGAGAGGGTTATTTTATTTTTATCTACCTCTAGAATTTCAAGACTTAACTCTGAATTACCACAACACTAATGAACTAATTTAACACTAAGGAATTTGCTGTTTAGTAACAAACCGTTAACCAAGATTTTCAACAAACTCCTAATTTTCTGCTTATTAATAGTTATTAAAGTAGTAGTTGGGATTTGGTATATGGTAGAATGTAGAAGGATGTAGAATAAGAACAAGCAGAATATGTACTAATATAAGTACTAATAAACAGCCAATATAGCCACTTGTCAATTATAAAAATTGGTCCCTATACGGAAGTGTTACCAAATGATCCACATGGAACCAAATATGCCATAGAGAACGTTTATTTTTAAGATTGATCTATTATTGTCAAGAGCAGCTGTCTAGTTTTTTTTTTTTTAGCTAGAATTTTATTTTTAGGTAGCGTTTCCAAACTGTTTGGCGTTATTTTGTTTTTTTTCAAGTTTTGCACAGGACAGGTTGCGTTTTCATGACACCTTGTGCTGTAGTGAAACGCTTCTGTGTGTCTGTGACATTCAGTGTGAGACTGCAGAGTGACTAATGGAGGATACAATGACAGAGACACACAAAAGCCAACCCAGCTAATCTTCTTCTCCACTAGCATAGACCCGTCTAATGAAAAGAAAATCTCTCTCCGTCTCTCTCGTCCTCGCCCGTTTCCTCTCTCACCTTGTCAAATCTCTTTCTGTCTGTCTTTCTTTTTATTCTCTGGAACTGTTTTCTCATGTAATAAATACACCCGTCCTCAGCGCTCCCTCACCTGCATAAAACCTTGTCTCCCACTTAAGCTTTTTTTTTCTTCTTCATCCCTCATTTTTTTCATCTTCCATCCTTTCTCCAACAGCGCTTTGAATTTTTGAGTTTTGAATTTCAAACTGGGAGGATTAGTGAAGGTGGTTTTCACAATGCGCTTTCTCCATTCAGACAAACTGCAGGCCAACGGAGCTGTAATGAGATTTTAAAAGGACCTTTTACTTTCTGTCTGTCTCTCTCTCTCTCTCCCGTTCCTCCATCACTACCTCAGTCAGAGGAGTGCAAACAATCGTGCACCCCACAATGGAGAAAGAAAAATATAAAAGCAGATAGCTCTGTTATTCTCTCTCCATCCGTCTGTCTTTTTTCCTCATGCTTTCTCTGCTGCTCTCCTTCTCAAAAACGTGATTATCTGCCCTTTCCAAACACACATCACTCTCACATCCGTGTGTGGGAAAGCGGGAAGCATGGGGAGAAAAGAAAAGAAAGAGAGAATGGATATGTATATCGCCGAGGATAGAAGTAATTGAGGATGTTTTTTTTCATGTTTTGAAGTGTAGGAAATAGGCATACGTGTCAGGCTGCAACCAAATTGTCACACAGAGTGAGAGAGGAAGAGGCACAAATAGAGAACCATATCACAAATAGAATCCTCTGAGGTGAACGCTACAAAAGGAGACTGAGCACCTGAAACTGAATCTTATGGTTCACACACACACAGAAGAGAATCTGCTATATTATTTAGTCGCCCTCATATAATCGCAAACTTTCATTCATTCATTCATTTTCCTTTGCCTCAGTCTCCATTTTAAAGATCGCCACAATGGAATGAACCACCAACTATTCCAGCATATGTTTTACGTAGCAGATGCTCTTTCAGTCACAACCCAGTATAGGGAAACATCCATACACACTAATTCAATCACACAGTTATACATTATGGACAGTTTAGTTTGTTCAATTCACCTACATATAGCACATGTCTTTGGACTGCGGGGGAAACCGAAGAAGCCGGAGGAAACCCACTTGAAAATGGGGAGAACATGCAAATTCCACAGAGAAATTATAAATAAAAAAAACAGACAACATTTAAAAATACCAATTCCTAACTTCTTATTTTCTGTTAATTTCAATATTTGCTGTTTATTATTACTTATCGTATAACGTCCCTAATCCTACCAATACTATACCATACTAAACCCAACTATACCTTACTAATATTAATAAGTAGTTAGTAGTTTATTGAGCTAAAAGTGTTAGTTAATGGTTTGCTGATTACACGTTAAAATAAACTGTGACCAAAATGTTTAACAAAGCGTAAAATATATTCACAGATGTATGTATGTGTATATATATATAGTCACTCTATATGCGTCATGTAATTATTTTTCCAAACTCCTATCTGTGTATCTTCTATGAGCACATTCACAATAAAATAAAGACATTGTCGCTATTGAATTTGCACTTGCTGAATTATAAGATATGCATTTTGTAAGCTATGCTGAAAAAATATAAAGCAAACTAATATTATTATTACATTACATAACTATAATAATTACATACACTATAATACAAACTGTACATTTGTTCACTACTATTCTTTGTTTCATTACAAAATAGACTTTAATAATTTTCCTTGTTATGTTTGTAGATAACAGATTAAAGAACATTAAACATCTTATAAAGTAAATATTGAGCGGGATTGCAGTGAATCGTATTGGACCTAAAATATATTTAAGGTTAAGAAGAATTCACTGATGCGGGGCAGTGGTAGCGCTGTCGCCTCACAGCAAGAAGGTTGCTGGTTTGAGCCTCAGCTGGGTCAGTTGGCACTTCTGTGTGGAGTTTGCATGTTCTCCCAGTCTTTGCTTGGGTTTTCCCCCACAGTCCAAAGACATAAGGTAATTTACAATTAGGTAAGCCTAACTGTCCATAGTGTGTGTGTGTGTGAATGAGTGTGTATGGGTGATTCCCAGTGATGGGTTGCAGCTGGAAGGGCATGCGATACGTAAAACATATGCTGTATAAGTTGGTGGTTTATTCTGCTGTGACGACCCTAGATTAATAAAGGGACTAATCCTGCAAGCAAATGAATAAATGAATGAATAAAGAATTCAGTGAAAGTAATAGTGTAATAATAATGTATTTGAATAGAATATAGTGAATATTATTCTCTTGTGAAAAAATCATTTTTGTTTTATTTTCAACTTTTAACAAATCTGCTTTGGAATATAGTCATTTGAATTACTTTATGGTACATTTGAATGTGTTTATAATGTTTATATAAACACATCTCCATGTGACTGTGATTTTCTAGCAATCCTGACGAATTTAGTTGGATTTTTTCGGTGTATTTGTTTAGGAATAATATAAATATCTGAAAAACTGGTTCATCCTTGGTTTGGAGCTTGACAATAGGAGTTATTCTTATTAAATGGTTTAGCACAACATGAGGCTGAGTTAAATAACCAACAGCCTTTCTGTTTTTTTTTTTCTTCTTCTTTTTTTGCATCGGTTAAAAAGGTAACAACTTTGGCACCAAACTGTTTGAACAGATGCTTTATGCATCTCTTTTCATGTTGCGTGTATGTGTTTTCCCCATTCCATGTCATCTTTTATGCCTGTTAAGATATGTGCAGTCCAAGACAACAGAGTGAACCTTCAAAGGAAAGAGAGCACACGTTCACAAGCGCGCTCACACACACACACACACACACACACACACACACACTGTTGGTCCTGCGAGCATAGCAAAACTGATTTAACTCAGATTTGATGGATCAAACCACCTCTGTAGGTGATCAGCCTTTCAACATATTTCACTGTATGAAAAGTGTGATTATACAGTATAATGCAATTATGCATACTTGTGATCTGATAACACAGGATGAGCTAGTGTTTGTTTACATTTGTTTACACTGCTGTGCATCTTTACTTTGAAATTATCAAAAAAATGTATTACCTTTTTCTTAAATTAAAGAAAATATTCAATACACATTATCATTCTTAACTGGGAAAATAGGTGTTACAGACAGGAGGTCATGAAAATCACAGAAGGTAATTACTCATGTAACATGTTAACCTTTAAAGGGAAGTATAAAAGCTTCCCTTATCCTGTTGCTAACGTCTAATTAAATTGTCCATTTCTTTCTTACTCTACAGTTTTAACTGTTTGTTTTTTAATACAAGATGTTTTAAATATAGCTTGATGATATTTAAAAAATTGTTTCTCTTGCAATACATTATAAACATTTAATTTTGTGCTGAGCCACTGTGCCACATAACAGTATATTAACAACAGTCTCCCAGTTTTAAAACAGCTTTCATTCATTCATTCATTTTTCTATTCGGCTTAGTCTCTTTATTAACCTGGGGTTGCCACAGCAGAATGAAAGGTCACACTTTATTTTGATAGTCCGTTTGTTGAATTTAGGTTACATTGCAACTAATTCTCATTAGAATATAAGTAGACTGAGGTTGGGGTTAGGGTTGGGGTTAGTGTAAGTTGACATGTACTTGCAAAGTGTCTTATAGTCAGTTAAATGTCTATTGAATGTCAGTATCAACAGATATTAAGTAGACAGTCTACTAATACTCAAATGGATCGTCGAATTAAAGTGTTACCGAATGAACTGCCAACTTATCCAGTATATGTTTTACGCAGCAGATGCCCTTCCAGCTGCAATCCATCTCTGGGAAACACCCATGCAATCTTATTGACACAAATACACTACGACAGTTTATTCTAACCAATTCACCTACAGTATACCGCATGTCTTTGGACTGTGGGGGAAACCGGAGCCCAGCCCAGGATGGATCCATGCTTTCATGTTGTGGTCGCCAAATTCTGACTCTACCTTTCTAATGTCACAGCCAAAATCGAGACTCATCAGTCCTCTGGTGTCAACAAGGCATTTGCGCCCACAGAACTGCCGCTCTCTTGATATTTTATCTTTTTCGGACCATTCTCTGTAATCCCTAAAAGTGGTTGTCACAGTAGTACAAACTCACAGTAGATCAGCAATTTCTGAAATTCTCAGACCAACCTGTCTGGCACCAACAACCATGCCACGTTAAAAGTCACTTAAATCACTTTTCTTCCCCATTCTGAGGCTCGGTTTGAACTGCAGCAAATTGTCTTGACCATGTCTACATGCCTAAATGCATCGAGTTGCTGCCATGTGATTGATTGAGTGAAAATTTGCATTAACGAGCAGTCAAACAGGTGTACCTAATAAAGTGGCCAGTGAGTGTATGTGGATAATTATAAAAGTTAAGTCAATGGGTTTGGCTTAAAATGAACTTGTTGCTTTTAAGGCAACAGGTTTACTCACTTTTCAAAAGTAAAGTAACTTATCACTTTTTACAATGTATGTAATAACCTGAACCCGAGCACTCGGAGGAAACCCACACGAACATGGGGAGAACATACAAACTCCACAGAGAAATGTCAACTTGAACCAGTGAGGCAACAGTGTTAACCACTGAGCCTCCTTACCGTCCATAAAAAATACAGTTGTTGGTGAACTAAAATGTTACAGACTTGGATGGCACGGTTTCCATAATTTTGGACTCTTCAGTGAATACAATTGGATGGCTCAAGCAAACTGAAGCCTTTTAGAAAAAGTTGGCTATCAAATCTCTCTACTGCTTAAAAAAAACAAAAAAACATCTTCGAGAGAAACCACTTTAAAGGTGATGCAGAGATGAAGGCGCAATAGTCAACAATATGAACTGTTCTGCCTAGTGTACAGTTGGCCTTTATGGAATAATGGACAAAACCTGAAGATGCCAAACAGGGCTATAAAGAAAAAAAGCTCACGAAATTACTCTGCTGTCACATTGGAAATAGTTTGAAAGACCTTTTTTTTCTCTACATGCCAAAATCCCCACACCTGCAGTGAAGTATGGTGGTGGCAGTGTCATGCTGTGGGGCTGGTTTTCATCAGCAGGGAACTGGGCATCTCATTAAAGCTGGAAGAATGGATGGAGCAACACACTGGCAGATTCTGCAAGAGAAAATGAAGCCTAGAAACAAGTTAATTTTTCAGTAGACCTACTCAGATATTCCAGATACAAAGCCAAATTAACACTGAAGTGGGCCAGATCCTCAAAATAGTCTTGCGCCAGCGTACAGTGAAAACCTTCCCAGAGGAGACTTCCAGTGGTTTTCAAACTGATTAATCAACAAGCACAAAGATTGGCTTTTGTGCATGACTCTTTTTCTAATTGGGCATACCGTTACATTTCACTTTAGTAATATTGTAAATAGGCTTTCCGAGATTTTCAGTTCTTCAAAATGTGAGAATTGTTAAATGATTTAGCAGATTTTTGTGGTATTATCACTGCTTTGATGGTGTCAAGCCTTTAATACATCAGTACATTAGGTACATTTCATGCTTTTGTTGATGCCAAAACCTAATAAATCTATGTAATGTCACATGCACATTCAATTAACAATGTCATATACATGGGCTTTCTGTTGATAGTGTCCCCTTTGTTCAAATACATGATATTAGCTTATTAGTCTGTGCAGCTATGCATCTGTTTTTATTTTGCAAATTACACTGTGTTTTTAAGGGCGCACTCACACTATGCTATCTGAACCATGCCCAGGCATGTTTCCCGCATTGTTTTAGAAGTGTGAGTGCTATGAATCGGGTTCAGGCGCAGTTCAGATGGCCAGCCCTGGCCCGGTTGGAAGAGGTTTGCCAGAGTGTGGTTCACTTGGGCTCAGTAGTGTGAGTGCAAAGTGAGCCTGAAACTGAAGACGAGACGTGCCTTTTAAGGGACTGTTTCATATGGATTTATTAATCCTTCTTACTGTTCAATGAACGCAAACTGTCGTAGATTATTAAAGACGCAAACTCCTCACTTCATGACAACTGGAAGATCAGCAAACCTCCTAATTTCTGCAGCACGAGGACTTTATTATTGTTTATGAGCACCAAAGGTGGCTGATATTGGGCGAAATATTTAACTACATGTCACCGCATCCCAAACCACTAAAACTATATAACTAAAGGAGCACTTCTCAAACTGAACAGCGCATCATTGATACTGTAAGAGTGCTCTGGCTCGAATGTAATGTGAGTGCGGGCCGAGTGCGGGTAAGCATGCTTCGGCCTGTTTTAAGGCAACTGTATGTAGTGTGAGAACACCCCTCAGTGTCAGACATCCCAAGTCTCCTGGAACTTCACAGTCAAGGTGAAGATGAATGAAAAGTAACTAGAAAACAAACATGACACATGAACGTTTGGCTTGCAGACTTAAGGTGGGCATACATGGTGCAAATTCAGATGGTTGGAAGATTGTTCAGACACAGTGATATATAACATAAATTTATGACCCTGTGATTTTTGAAGCAATAGCATTAACCACTGTGTAAAACGTTGTTTTTAGATCCCCTCTTTTTCTATTTCTCTTTCTCTCTTTATTTCTCTCTCTCTCTCTCTCTCTCTATCTCTCTCTCTCTCTCTCTCTCTCTCTCCCATAACAACTACGAGCACAAAAAATACAGGATGTTTTCCCAGTACACTAGCTTGTCGTGTGTCTGTGAATTATAAAGTGAATTATAAACTTGTCCTCCATAAACTACAATCTCTAACAACTCTTTCTTTCATGACACATCATACCATGCTGACTCTTCAGTCAGTTTGTTCTTCTTACCTTGGTCAACCCCCCTCCAATTTTCACTTTCATCAGTGACACCCCAACCGGCATGAGGTTGTCATTTGCCTAGAGTGGCAGTTAGGTATGCAGCGGTACTGGTAACGGGCGCCACGGTGGCGTAGTGAGTAGCACGTTCGCCTCACAGCAAGAAGGTCGCTGGTTCGAGCCTCGGCTGGGTCAGTTGGCATTTCTGTGTGGAGTTTGCATGTTCTCCCCGTGGTTGTGTGGGTTTCGTCTGGGTGCTCCGGTTTCCCCCACAAGTCCTAAGACGTGCTATAGGTGAATTGGGTAGGCTAAATTGTCCGTAGTGTATGAGTGTGAATGAGGATGTTTCCCGGGGATGGGTTGCAGCTGGAAGGGCATCCGCTGCATAAAACAAATGCTGGATAAGTTGGCGGTTCATTCCGCTGTGGCGACCCCAGATTAATAAAGGGACTAAGCCGAAAAGAAAATGAATGACTGAACGGTACTGGTAAAAAGGCTGTAAAAAATAGGAGTAAAGTTCCTAGCCATACCATCTAGGAATATAGCAATTTTTGCATCAGAACATTTTCGTTTACCTAAATACACAATGCTATGTAGCTACAGAAGATTCAGGCTTAATTTTTTTTCATTAGCGAAATGCTAACGGTCTAATCTGTTTCAGTCAGCATGCTACGTTTGGATCATGCAAAGCGGCTTCTGGATCCAAGCACTCTATCAAACTTCACAGGGAGGTTCAACAAATGGTAATAATAAACCTTTTTAAAGCAATGTATTTTTAAAGCAAAGCAATACTTTCAAAAATAACGATCAGTGGCGCAGTGGGTAGTATGATCGACTTACAGCAAGAAGTTTCAAGCCTCGGCTGGGTCAGTTGGCATTTCATGTTTGCATGTTCTCCCGTGTTCACATGAGTTTCCTTCGGGTGCTCTGGTTTCCACCCCAAGTCCGAAGACATGCACTATACTGTAGGTGAATTGGGTAAGCTTAATTGTTCGTGGTGTATGTGTGTGAATGAGGGGATTATGGGTGTTTTCTAGAACTGGGTTGCTGCTGGAAGGGTATCTGCTGTGTAAAACATATGCTGGATAAATTGTCGGTTCATTCCACTGTGGCGACCCCAGATTAATAAAGGGACTAAGCCTAAAAAAGAAAATGAATGAATGAATGTGATATGACTAAAAAGTGGTCATAAATGAATATTTTCTCAATTGAAACGAGTAGCAGCTTGGACCCAAAAAAAGTGTTTCCAGCCTGATCTCACAAGAAAACGTAACTATTTTACGTTGTGTCAGTTTAGGGGCTAATTCGCATGAATTCATACGAATTCAGTTGATTTTAAAAAGGAGGCATGGCACCCAACCCCACCCCTAAACCTAACCATCATTGTGGGATACGCAGATTGTAACAACTTGTACAAATAAGATTGTGAAAATTAATACGAATTAGCCACTAAATAAAAAATGTACGAATTTCTGTGAGATTGTGTTGGTATTTCTTACGTCACTGCTTAACAAGTGAATGGATCATGCTATGCTAAGCTAAAAGTGCTTCTGCCAGACCCGGAGATTAGCTGAATGGATTCAAAGATAGTAAAACTCAACTGTTCAACTCTAGGGACCAAGCCGAAAAGAAATTGAATGAATGAATGAATGAATGAATGTGATAAAGTGAATGTATTTTCTAAAAAGTCAAGTACTCTTTTAAATCTTGCAGCCTAAATCTGATTCTGCTAAACACTCCTCAAGCCTCAGATGGTCTGAGAAAAATGGCCAGTATTGAAGCCTGGCCATTGACCCAGAGGAAGTCTCGACAGGGCCTGTACAAGCCTTGCAAGTGACTGTGGAAAGGAAACTAGTCAATGCGCTAGCACATTGCTTTCTTGCATGGCTGTGGAATGTTGACTAATGTCCTACAGTAGTTATTAGCATCTCTTTATGAGTTACATTCCCATGGTAACTCCCATCGTTTATTTTACCCCGGCACTGATCTAATGCCATTTGCGTATTATAAATTACCTTCCAATGTCCTGTTGACCCATTCCCCTTTGTGGGCTTAATTCAAGTTATCTCCTTCCATAGTAGATGTCATTGTCCTAGTACTGGTCCACCACACACACAGATGAGACTCTGAGGTGAGAGCCAGCGTTAATACATCTATTCTCACCCCACTGCATGCATAATTCTCACCCAGTTACAGATCCATAATTGCTGTTCTCCTTGCTTTAATAAAGACATTGTAGCAGAGTATGAGAAGGTCACTGTGCAATGAAGGAACGTTAATCTATTTTCACCTACATCATACAATGTGTTGAAGTGTGTGTGTATGTGTGTGCTGAGGAGAAAGACAAGAACAAGAGAGTAAGAAGAGGTAGAATGAATGAAAAGTGAAGGACTGTGTTGTCTTCGCAGTCTTAGGCTGAAATTACAATCACTTCCCAATCAAAGACCGTCCATTCACATTCACCAGACAGCACCACTTTTATTCCTCTTGCGTGTAGCAGTTTACCTTCTCTATCTGGCAAGAAAATGTCCTCACCTTTTTATTTTCATGGCAATGCAAGCGTTGTACTTGGGTTGCATAGAAAGAGTCCCGGCTTTTATATGTCCCTACTGTATTTCCATATTTATTGATTTCTTTGCACATACACACACACCCCAGCAATCCCGCAGTTTACAAACCATAGAGGACGTATCACTTAGCATTTTATAAATTGTGACAGATCACCTTTATAAAATCTGCACAATCCCTTCTGGTGCTGGTTTTCATGAGCTCATTGTTTAGGACTTGACTGGGAACAATCACGCATGAGTTTCCTGAATTATTTCTTGATTCGAGCTGGAGTCACTAGCAGTTTATATGGAATAAAGACAAATAGATGCAGCAGTTTTACTATGTGGTGACAAGCATGCCTGTCCTATGTGGTGTTCTGGTTGCTGCAGACTGGTTGGCCACTGCTTGGACAATGTCATTATAGCTTTACCTTCTAAAGAGTAATCCTCTTACTAGTACTGTACATTCTTTTATTCATTTTTCTTTCGTTTAGTCCCTTTATTCATCTGGGGGTGCCACAGTGGAATGAACCACCAACTTATCCAGCATATGTTTTGCACAGCAGATGCCCTTCATGTTGCAAACCAGTTCAGGAAAACTCCCATACACTCTCACAATCACACACATACACTACGACCAATTTAGTTCATTTAATTCACCTATACCACATCTTTGGATTGTGGGGAAAACTGGAGCACCTGGAAATCCACATGAAACCCACATGAACATGGGGAGAACATTCAAACTCCACACAGAAATGCCAACTGGCCCAGCCGAGGCTCGAACCAGTGACCTTCTTGCTGTTCGTGCTGCCCATTTTTAAGAGCTAATTAATTAAACTAAAAAGTAACTCAAATAGTATTACTTCATTAATTTTCTTGTCTGCTTAGTCCCTTTATTAATCTGGGGTCGCCACAGCGGAATGAAGCGTCAATTTATCCAGCATATGCTTATCCTGCATTTTACACAGCGGATGCCCTTCCAGCTGCAACCCATCACTGGGAAACATCCATACACACTCATAAACTAGAGCCAATTTAGCCTACCCAATTCACCTATAGCGCATGTCTTTGGACTTGTGGGGGAAACCGGGTGCACTGGTTTTAATGATTGTTTCAGAACACATGGATAGCATCTACTGTGCAAAATCATTATTTTGTAGTATTTAATTGCATATACCTATATTGGAAAATATTTATTTAACATATTTATTGTTCGTATATGTTTAATTTGACTGGGGTGAAATGTAGGAAATGTTCTAATATTTAAACGTATGAAAAAAATAGGGTGATGCGGTGGCACAGTGGCTAACAGCAAGAAGGTCGCTAGTTCGAGCCTCGGCTGGGTCAGTTGACATTTCTGGAGCTCCCATGTTTTCCCTGTGTTCATGTGGGTTTCCTCCGGGTGCTCCGGTTTCCCCCACAAGTCCAAAGTTATGCAGTAGAGGTGACCCCAGAATGACCCCAGAATGATAAAAGGACTAAACCAAAAAGTAAATGAATGAATGAATTAATTAATTAATTAATAAAAAGGTACTAAATGAAAACATCCCAGTTCATTGTAGTATCTAGCATTATTTTTCATCTGGGAAAAAATGCGTATCGATCTTATAATTTTTTTTAAAGCTGTACCGTTGTTCTCTCTTCTGGCTGTCAGTATCAGTTTCACATTTTTTTCCTTTTTCTGAAAGTCTTAACACCATTGTGGAGTTTTTTTTTCTTTTTCTTTTTCTTTTTCTTTTTTCAGCAAATTGGATAAAAAAAAAAAGTTTGTTGTACTATCCAATTCACTGCGCTCTAAATTTACCCAACTATGAAAAAAAGACATTTGCTCTTTGTTTAAAGTACTTATTGAACGAAAACAACGCAATTGTTGAGTTTTTTGGGGTACAACTTAATTGTTGTATGTTAAATCCCCTCACAAAATCCCCTCTGCAAAAACTGTTATGTTAACTTAATTCCCTCATGTTGTCCAAATACAAATCGATTGTGTGTACCTTTTTCATATTTAAAAAAAAAAAAGCTGGGAACTGCTATTCTAATACCTAAATGTATGATCTTCCCAATCTTTTTATTTCCCAAAATACACCTTATTGTCCCTTGTAGTATTTAATAGCGTTTTTCTTATTTTGTAAAATAAAAATACTCTTCCTATATGTTTTTATTTTACTGGGATAAGATGTGGGAGCTATTATTCTACATCTATTTATTTGTATGATACAATTTATTTTTAAGCAAGAGACTAATGAAAAATATTTCACTAATTTGGCATCTGCATGGCAGCTACTGTATTGTGCAAATGCATTTCATTTTTCTTAATGGTGGGATTATTCTGCATGATTCAATACCTGTATGTATCCAGCAATTACATCTATATGTGTCATGATAATAATGCATTCCAAACACTTTTTATGTTTTTTTTTTTTTTTTATATTACATTTTTATATCATCAGCTCTATAATTGTAGCATGTATTCATACACTCACTGGTCACTTTATTAGGTACACATGTCCCACAGCTTGTTAATGCAAATTTTAAATCAGCTAATCACATCGCAACAACTCAATGCATTTAGGCATGTAGCCATGCTCAAAACGATCTGCCGCAGTTCAAACCAAGCATCAGAATGCATAGGGAAGAAAGGTAATTTAAGTGACTTTGAACCATTTGCATGGTTGTTGGTGTATTTCAGAAACGGCTGATCTACTGGGATTTTTAAGTCATTTCAGACTGATTTCTTGAACATGACAATGACTTCATTTTACTCAAATGGCCTCCACAGTCACCAGATTTCAATCGATCAAAATAGAGCACCTTTGGGATATGGTGGAACGGGAGGTTTGCATTATGGATATGCAGTCTACAATTTTGCAGCAACTGTTTGATACTATCATGTCAATATGGATCAAAATTTCGGAGAAATACTTCCAGTACCTCGTTGAATCTATGCCACAAACGATTAAGGCAGTTGAAGGCAAAAGAGGGTCCAATCAGGTACAAGTAAAGTGTACCTAATAAAGTGTCCGGTGAGTGTACAGTATATTAGAATATTTCATTACTATAGGTTTACCATTACCTCTAAGCTATAGGTTTACCTTAAACAATAATTAAAAAACACATCTGCTTTAAATGTGAGATGAGTCAATGCCTGGAAGAGTAAAAAGGAGATAATAAAGAGATGAAAATGGTAAAGAAATGTAGGTATTTTTAGTCTTCTCCCTGGGGGACCATCAATGTTTTTTTTTTTTTTTTTTAAGTTTTAAGAGGAGAAAGGTCTTCACTTTGCCGAACAGAATGGAAAAAGTAATGTATGAAGAACATCCATACTGATTGCCCACAGTAAAACTGAGAATGTGAGACTGAGAGAGCGAGGAGCATCATTAACCCTTCTGCCCTCTGGGAGATTTGTTATAAATCTAATGGAGAGAATATTACTCCTTTCCCCCCACTCCTGCAGCACTGATATGATTGTTTTTTTTTTTGTAAATGTTTCTACTTTCGCCTCAGCTTTGCTGTAGTTGGTGAGTTATTTGAGGTTAGAACAACAATGACAGATTAGCGTTTCACTAAAAATAGGCAAACTTTGTTTTGAGTGCATGAGTTTCACTTTTTAAGGTTAGGAATCCATTGAAAGAAATTAATGTGATTTTGTGAATTGTCTGGATGCATTTAGTTGTGTAATGTGATGGTGTAAAGAAATAGGAAAGATCTGCTGTTATACTTTCCCTTATTTCACCTTTTTTCTTTATTTTTTTCTAGTGAAATCCTTTATGCAAAGCCAGTGCTCCTATAAAAGAGATCAGCACCAGCCGCTATTAAACACATTAAGACTGGAAGCTGCTAATAGGGTTAAAGGTGGGAACTATTATTATTTTAATGTTCTAACATATGATCCAGTATAATTAATTTTATATGCTTTTTTTGTGTCAGGTCCCTCATTTTTCTTTTGAAGTGCAATGGTTTTCTTATTCTCATTTTACCTGTTAAAGCTATATAGGCATTTTTTTAGAACTATTCTGAATTATACTGGTTTAAAAGATCTTCGTGATTTGATATTGATTGATAATTAAAGCATATGTACTGTATATAATGCGGCAAACTTATTGCATGTAGTACAATTAAATTGTGTTAATGTAATGAATAGACCATATGTCATCTCAATTATCTGTTTATTGACATTTTACTTTCTAACACACTGATAAAAATGATTATCTGATGTAAATACTAGAGAAAAAAAATAACATCTGTATAAAATAATTAAATAATATGTACTTACACTGAAGTCAATGATGTGTTACAATGTCCTTATTGTGTAAATATATGTTTTTATAGTGTACTTACAGTGGATATAAAAAGTCTACACACCCCTGTTAAAATGCATGGTTTCTGTGTTGTAAAAAAATCAAACCACAATAAATAATTTCAGAACTTTTTCCACCTTTAATGAAAACTATAACCTGTACAATTTCATAAAAAACAAACTCACATATTTTAGGTGTGGGGAACTAAAATAAAAACACTGAAATAATGTGGTTGCGTAAGTGTGCACACCTTTAAACTAATACTTTGTTGATGCACCTTTTGATTTTATTACAGCACTCTTTGGGTCTACAGCATCTCTTGTGCACAGCCCTCTTCAGATCACCCCACAGATTTTCAATTGGATTCAGTTCTGGGCTCTGGCTGGGCCATTCCAATACTTGAATTTTCTTCTGGTGAAGCCATTCCTTTGTTGATTTGGATGTGTGCTTTGGATCGTTATCGTGTTGAAAAATTAAGTTCCTCTTCATCTTCAGCTTCCTAGCAGAAATCTAAAGGTTTTCTTCCAGTATTGACTGATATTTAGCACTGTTCATAATTCCCTCCACCTTGACTAAGGCCCCAGCTCCAGCTGAAGAAAAACAACCCCAAAGCATGATGCTGCCACTACCATGCTTCACTGTGGGTATGGTGTTTCTTTGGTGATGTGCAGTGTTGTTTTTGCGCCAAACATACCTTTTGAAATTATGACCAAAAAGTTCAACCTTGGTTTCATCAGACCATAACACCTTTTCCCACATGCTCTTGGGAGATTTCAAATGTATTTTTTGCAAAATTTAACTGGGCCTGGATGTTTTTCCTTATAAGTAAAGGCTTCCTTCTTGCCACTCTACCCCATAGCCCAGACATATGAAGAATACGGGAGATTGCTGTCACATGTACTACACAGCCAGTACTTGCCAGAAATTCCTACAGCTCTTTTAATGTTGCTGTAGGCCTCTTGGAAGCCTCCCTGACCAGTTTTCTTTTCGTCTTTTTATCAATTTTGGAGGGGCGTCCAGTTCTTGGTAATGTCACTGTTGTCTTCACCGTGTTCCATGATATATCCAATGCCTTGGAAATTATTGTGTACCCTTCTCCTGACTGATACCTTCTAACAATGAGATCCCTCTGATGCTTTTGGAAGCTCTCTGCAGATCATGGCTTTTGCTGTATGCTGCAACTAAGAAAATGCCAGGAAAAGCCTCCTAGAACAGCTGAACTTTATTCTGGGTTAATCAGAGGTGCTTTAAATGATGAGTACTGACTCCTATTTAAACTGAGTTTCAATGTGATTGCTTAATTTGAACACAGCCATATACCCAGTTATAAGAGGGTGTGCACACTTATGCAACCATCTATATATATTTTTTTATTTTAGTTCCCCACACCTAAAATATGTGAGTTTGTTTTTTATGAAAATGTACAGGTTATAGTTCTCATTCAAATAGAAAAAAATCTGAAATTATTTATTGTGGTTTGATTTTTTTTTTTACAACGCAGAAACCTTGCATTTTAACAGGGGTGTGTAGACTTTTTATATCCACTGTAAGTAGCTGCATTTAATAACATATTTAATTACAGTTGAGTATCCCTTACACCTTAACCCATCCTTAAACCTGCCCATACCACCAAACCTGTCCTTGACCCTCCCTGTATCCCAACTCTGTACATTATGAACACAGTAAGTACATAGTATTTATTTGTTTTATGCAGATGCATAGTAGTTAAGGCCACCCGATTTAAAGTGGGACCATTAATTTAGATAATATATCTGTTTTCTAGTTGTTTTTGCACTGACTTGTGATGGGTTTTGGTTTTAGGTCAAGTAAATGTTAAAAAACGGCTAAATTCAGTTGTACACTATCAAAATTTTCCAACAAAGCTAGAGTGAATTGTACCTGAAACTGTAAACTTCAATGACTAATTAAAAATTACTCCACAAACAATGTCACTTTTACATAACTTAAACAATTTGACTTACTTTCGTACATACTGTAGCATGTCCTTTAAAAATCCAAAAGCGTCCTACAAAAGCAAGCATAACTTTTTGTTATGTGCATGGAGCATTTGCATATATTCAATGTTATTAACTAATTAATTTAGTTGTTATCATCCGAGAGCATTCTCAGAGAACAAACTGGCCATCAACTTCATTAATAATTAAAATGTTAAATGAGCGTGAGAGTGAGTGGGTCAGTCTAGAGTCTAGCCCTCTGCTTCTTCATAGTTTTCTGCATTAAACTTTCAGAACAGCTGGGATTTCAGTGTAGACCTAATTCTTTCAGTCCTTTTCTGTGTTTGCATGTTTTCTGCTCTCTGAATATTGATTCAGGGAACGGCAGCAGAGCTCTAAATCTAATAATCGAGTGCTAATAGATCCCTTCAAACAGACCTGTTTTCGCATTCATCATCAAGAAAGTAAGGGCAGAGCTTCTTGTCAAATGCTGAAACATTGTACGTAACCAACAGAGAATAGCAAATTGAACCATGAAATGGTCATAGATTGCAATCTCCAAGACACAAAAGCTGAGGTATGGGATTTTCGGAATGCATGAAGGCCATGCATAAATAAGTCCTCCTTTGCCTTTTAACTACACATGAATGATAAAGGGATCGACTTTGTAAGAATGGACACATCATTTAAATGCTGATGCTATGTTTTTGTCTTTCTTTTTCATTTCCCTGAACACCTGACTGCACCACTGCTTATACACCTTTTGAATCCAGATCTTTTTAAATCCACATGGAAAGCTGTTAGAACATATGAAACAAACTAAGACATTTGCAATTAAGTTTATGCGTGTGTGAAACTTTTTCTTGAAAACAAGATAAATAAAAAAATATTTATTGCAGAGAGGTGTACCTGCTGGGAATTTTGTGCTATTTAAATATATCATTGAATTTAATAAAATATTTAAAAATAGGCATAAAAATAGCCTAATGTTTTCTTTATCCACTGTGCTTTTAATCTCACATTTGCTTCTGTTAAGTTTTGTGTAGTCCTGTAAAGGCAATAGAGATTTACTAATTAAAATGTCACTCACTGGTCATTTAATTTATGAACTGACAAATATTTCATTGTTTGCATAATTATTATGTATATAAAAAGGTAACACTTTATTTTGACAGTCCGTTTGTTGAATTAAAGTTACGTTGCATGTACATGCCAACTAATACTCATTAGATTATAAGTAGACTGTTAGGTCGGGGTTGGGGTTAGGGTTAGTGTAAGTTGACATGCACTTGCAAAGTTTCTTATTGTTAGTTAATTGTCTTTTGAAGGACTGTTAAATCTCAGTATCAACAGTTATTAAGCTGTCAGTCCACTAATATTGAAATGGACCATGACGTGAAAATGCTTTGTAATGTCACAAAATGTAAACAAGACTCTGCTTAAATACAATGCTGCTTAAATAGTCCGTGTAATCACTCTTTGACATTCCTCCGGCGATGTGTATGCAATCAGTCAGGATCAGGAACAACTGTGTGTCTGTGAGGTGCATGACAGGGTTTTGTAGTCCATGAAATAGCGGATTTGTGGTTCGTTAGTGATCAGTGTATATACCAGCGATCTGCTCAGGCTGGATCACTGGTGATCGTGACACCATCCATCCAATTCATCAATCCAGCCCATCCATCCGTCCGTCTCTCTGTCACAGTAAAATGTCTCCCATAGCATCATCTTTTTTTCTGATCTTGCAGACATGTAAGCAGATAAGATTTATACTTTTCCAATGAGCCTGATTCATATTTATTAAAAGCCTGTATTAAAAAACTATGTCCATCTAATAAACTATCACCATCTAATAAAGTTGCAAATAAAGTAAAAAAAAAAGCTTGTTTCTCTTTATCACTGCTCATCTGCATGGATGAATCACAACAAATAAGTAACATATTTGATGATTTTGTTTTGACGAAAAGGAAACGTTTTTAAAAGATTTTAACGTTTGGAAGTTGGGAATGCTTTTTTCTCATCGCTAGCACAAATACACAATTTACAAAATGAATCGAGAAATAATAAAGAAATATTCATGTAACAATCAAAAGAAATTAAAAAAGGAATCTACTAAATTTGCGCATATTTACTGTGCTCATTTCATGACGAAACAGAGTTGCAAAAGACCATATATCTTCGTGGACCTCCTGTTTCAGAAATGTTTTCATATGCACATAAATACATGGGATTCTGAACGTATTTGCAATTGCACGTGACTGCTGAAAGGATGCTTGTAGCTCTGCAATCATACATATATCCAGAAGTGCATGTGTTTGTGAATGCACATTTGGATACATGCGATCAAGCTGAGCTTTTGGACAGAACTTGACCTCTACGACCTTCACCTGTCCCCATTCTGAAATGGCCGGCAACATTCAGTGAGAGCCGAGTCAAAACAATGCTTATCTCTGGGGCATTAACTTCATTAGGACTGACAGAATCAGTTCATGCATCAATGGATGCCGTGACCGTTTCCACCAAACCTGTTACTGATCTTGACGTTGCCTTGAGCTTCTCCTCCAATGTGAGCACAAAGGTTCTGCGAATCAACTCTAAATAGCATTAAAGGAAAACGACATCTTTTCTGCTCTCTTTTCATATTATTCCCTTTCATATGTAGACAGTCGCTAATCTCATCTCATTTTCTTCAGGTGAAACTTTATTGCTGGAATGAATCTGAACCAGTTTTATTCTCCAAATGGGAAACAGTAGATTCTGTGCAGATGGAAAAAGGATATTATTTTCATGCGATTTAAAATGTTAGATCAGATGTTTTGCTTAGAATTTTCAGATTTCAGTCCTTGCTATTTTGCTTAAATCTTCCATAAATCGTGTCTTTTCCAAAGAAATATCCCATGGGAGTGTTCTGAGCCGTAGATCTAGATCCCAAAATATCATATAATACATTCTGAACACCTTAGTAACCGCATAGCAGTGCCATGGCAACCTACAGTGTGGCAGCTAGTCTTGTAAAGACAGTTTATAAGAGTATTTTATACAGAGACTGTAACCTAGTTATTATTGTTCATGTATTCATTTCAGTTTATCTCAATTATATATTTGTTTCCCAGTGATGGGTTGCAGCTGGAAGGACATCCCCTGCTTTAAACATGTGTTGGATAAGTTGGCGGTTCGTTCCACTGTGGCAACCGCTGGTTAATAAAGGGACTAAGCCAAAAAGAAAATTAATTAATTAATTTCTATATTTTGAACGCTTAAAATAAGTTTTACTTGTTTTAATGTACTTTACATTAAATAAATAATTAGTATTAATTATTAATAATGCATTTTTTATTATTAAAATCAAGTTACATGTTACTTTAATTTATTATTTATTAATCTTATCAGAAATGCACACAAAATAAAAGTCATTAAATATAAATTACATTTTTATAACAAAAAATAAAACTAAATGTTAAAATATTAATACTAATAAACCAACAAATACTAGTAATGCAATGCTAAAGTAAATAAATACTTAAATAAAAATAAACAGTTTTAACTCCTTGCTTTCTAATATGAACACTCTATTCATTCATGCATGTTCAGCTTAGTTCTTTACAGTATTTATCGGGGGTCGCAACAGCGGAATGAACCGCCAACAATTCCGTCAGTTGTATGCAGTGGATGCCCTTCCAGCTGCAACCCAGCACTGGGAAACATATTAATACTCATTGATAATAATAATAATACAAAAATAAATAAATAAATAATATTAAATAAAATAATAATTGGTTTGATCATTTGTATTGTGCTCATTTGCGAGTCACTTTGGATATATGCTAAATGATTACACGTAAATCTGATGTAAATATTTGTCAGATAATTGTTTGGAGCAAATATGTAGCAAATAGTTTTCCCCCCTTTAAATTTCCTGCTATAGCAAATATGAATACACCCGTGACAAATCCCTCTTGTAAATTAATATTTTCTATGGGATGCTATACAATAATATATTTGTTCATATACATTAGACTAGTCAGTACTGAAACAAACTCATATATCTGTCCAAAAAGTTGTAGCCAAAGTTCATATTCAAAAATATGAAATAAAATAAAAAAGAGGAAAAATCAAGCGATAAATATATATATAAAAAATAATCTATTTATAATATATTGTTGAAATTTTGTAGTTTGTAATTTTTTTTGCAATAATTTTGCATCATTTAAATGTATTATCTTTACATTTCTAAAGATGTTTAGTGACAAAATATTATTTTAATAAATATATTTGTTTAATAAATCTGTTTTGTTCAAATGCACAAAATATATTACCTATATCCACTGAGAAATGTATTAAAATATTCATTTTCAACTCATTTATGCTGAGCATCGTATCTTGAACGTATTTATTTATTTTGATTTTGATCTTTAGTATACCCATTTGCAGTTTGTTAAAATGCAGTGATCCACAGTTATTTCCACTTTTTTGAAGTACTAAGGCTTTTTAAAATGCGAAATGGAACTCTGTATGCATCCAAAATGTCCCAGATTAGAGCTCTATGGTTCAGGGAGTGTTCATGAACTCTTTCAAAGCATCAACACACAATCTTTACCTCTGAATATTCAGAGATCTATTAGAATATTCATATGAAAAGCAATCCAAAGCATTTGTCAGAGTACATTTCAAATGCTCTGACTGAATGACTGAAAGTTTGCCAGAAAGTTCAAAAATAACTTTTAATAACTTACCAGAGGCCATGATACAGTAAGCAATGATGCATTCACACACCTTTCAGTGGAGTTTCCTTAATAAAAGCTGAATTATAATAAATGAAAGACTTTTAGTTCTGCTCATGTTAATTACCACTGCCCAGATTCTGCATAGAATAATGTATGCTAAACACAATACATTTGTAGCATGACCTAAAAAACAAAACAGTCTGGTAAATGAATAAATGCAAATAAATTAAAAGTATATAGTTATGTGCTTTTGATTGTTATTTTCAATTTCCAGCTGTATTTGTATATTTTTGTTTTTGTTTTTACTACAGTAACAGTTACTGTATGTTGAATTTTAACTTTGCAACTCAGTAAGACAACTGCACAGTGGCGGATTTATGCATGGGCAATATGGGCGATCACCCAGGGTGAAATCTTGCTGGGGGCAGCATGGGACACAAAAAAAACATGCCCCAGTAAAAGCTTTGAGATACGATTTATTTTATGCAAATATTAATTTAGAGTAATCCCAGAATAAAGACGTTGGGGCCATTCACATTTGCCGTCTTTTGCTCGTGCAAGTTTGTTATTCTATGTGCAACCGAAACAACACTGGTAAAACCAAACTGATGTATGCGTGTAGAGAACCATTCCTGCGCACCTCACATGCTGCTGCTACTGCTGCTCCTGGTATGGATCGCAATGTGAAACCAGAGTAACAGCCTTTTATGCAGAGATGTTCGCACACAGCGAGTGTTGCAAGTCAACAAAACTAAAGTTATAGGTTGTTGTACAAGTTATATTAGTTGAATAAGTTAGAACCTATAAAACATATCGATTTTTTTTTGTATTCTATAGAGTTTGTCATAGATTTTCATAATGTTCATGCAAAAGATTTCTTAAGTGATCTTGGCATATCACTCCAGTTGTGTCTACATTGTTCTCTAGTTAAATTTAGGCTTGTTTTTTGTTATTTATTTAGAATAATAATTGTTTTTAATAAATATGGGATATATGGGGTGGTTCGCCCAGGGTGCCATTTAAACTAGAACCGCCACTGCAAGTGCACAAGTGAATTATAAATAACATTTACAAAAGGCTGCAAGTAGTAATTTGTACCACATCAATTTTATGAAAGAAACCAACTCCTGAGCACAATGAATGTTATTTATTGACCCATGTAAAATATGTGAATGTCTATTATGTAGTTTCTTCAAGCCAACACCCAGTTTATCTTATTTTGTAGACTTTGTTCTTTCTTTTTTCCCTCAAGTACAACAAGGGGAGAATCAGACACACATAACTGAAGAACATTTGTTCATTTTCTGAGGCCAAAAAGTGAGTTTCTTTCTTCTGCTGAACACAAAAGATGTTTAGATGAAAGCTGAAAACCTGTAACCATTTTTAACATTTACTTGCATAGAAAAGCAACGACTATGGAAGTCAATGTTTACAAGTTTCTAACACATTTCAAATCATCTTATTTGTGCTTAAGAAACAAATTCATAAAAGTTTGGAACTACAGTAGTTAAGGGTGAGTCATATGATGAATCAATGCTCATCACAAACAGCTGTTGATCCAGTACTGTCACTTTCTCCGTATATGTGTATTTTCGGTAGTCTGCGATGTCAAACAATTACAAATTATCAAGTGTACTGTTGAGGCTGTGACGTGACTTATTAGTCATTATTAAGTGAGAACAGTTTAAAATATTGTGATTTTGCTCGAACAGCTGTATATACCGTATGGTAAGCCAGGTGGAGGTGCTGCACTCTTTCATATTGCAGTGTAGGAACTTATTCGCAGTGTTTACCAGATGCAACCTGGAATAGCTATCAGCATGAATTTTTGCTGATAACCAATCATGCCGGAATATTGTTGCTGGTCAATCTGCAAAAACAATACATGTGTTGACCTCTACATAAAACTAAAGTAGTTCCATAAACAAGCATTTAATGACTTTAGATATAACAAAATGCAAGGAAGGCAAGTTTATTTATATAGCACATTACATACACAGTGGTAATTCAAAGTGCCTTACAGTAATCAGGAATAAAAGAAACAAGTATAAGAAAATAAAACAAATAAATGTGAATAAAACAGATAAAAACAGATTAAAATGTGTTAAAACTGGTTTTAAAAGAATGAAAAAGAAAAGAAAGACATAACAGTGCGATCTGTGGGACGTAGTGCAGTGTTCAGTAAAGGCACAGCTAAACAGATGTGTTTTCGGTCTTGATTTGATTAATGTTGGAGCACATCTGATGACTTCTGGAAGCTGATTCGTTAGGCACAGTAGCTGAAGGTGGATTCACCCTGCTTTGACTGAACTCTTGGAATTTCTAATTTACTTGATCCTAAAGATCTGAGTATATTGTATTCAGTGAGCATATCTGTAATGTACGCATTGAGGTCCTAGGCCATTTAGTGATTCATAGTCAAGTAATAATACTTTAAAATCTATTCTGAATGTAACTGGGAGCCAGTGCAAAGACCTGAGGACAGGTGTGATGTGCTCTGATTTTATGGTTCTGGTTGCAATCCTGGCAGCAGCATTCTGGATGAGCTGCAACTGTCAGTCTTTTTTGGAAGGTCAGTGAGGAGTTTATTACAGTAATCCACCCTGCTGGTGATAAAAGCATGAGCAAAGTTCTCACTGAAAACAATGCATCTGTTTCTTGCAATGTTTTTGAGATGATAACTCATATCTTACTCCAGAATTACACCAAGATTCTTGACCTTGTTTTTTGTTGTTTGACACTTAGAGCCAAGGTACGCATTCACCTTCAGTTTTCTCTTTGTTTAACTGAAGAAAGTTTTGGCACTTCCAACTGTTAATTTCATCAATGGATTGGCAGAGGATGTCAATGGGGCTGAAGTCATTGCAAGATTATTCCTTATTGTTGTTATTATTATTAATATTATTATTATTGTTGTTGTTGTTTTTAACCAAATAAAATTATTATTATTATTATTATTATTATTATTATTATTATTATTATTAT
>CAIGQQ010033155.1:1246979-1264502 GCA_903798035.1 Danio albolineatus
GGCTTTCTGAACGAAATCCCCATAGTGGAATTTTTCCACATAGCATTGAAGTTCCCCTCCCGAAGGGGAACTAACTGCAGGGATCACAAAACTTATTCCTGGAGGTCCGATGTCCGCAGATTTTAGCTCCAACCCTAATCAAACACACCTGAACAAGCTAATCAAGCTCTCACTAGGTATACTTGCAACATCCAGGCAGGTGTTTTGAGACAAGTTGGAGCTAAACCCTGCAGGGACACCGGACCTCCAGGACCGAGATTGGTGATCCCTGACATACTGTATGATATAAATGAGTGCTTCCTATTTGGTAGTCTGCGTTGTAAGAGTAAATTGAAAGGTTTTTTTTACTACTAGTGTGAATTTCAAATGGAAAATGTGGTGATTTTGTAAGTTTATAATAGATGCACTTTGTAGTATTGTGAAAAATGTAGGTAGAAGCAGATTTTTTTAATTTACATTTAGGCCATGTTGACAGTAATACTAATGGAGCTTTTGATCAATCTACAATTGCAATGCTAAGAGAATGTTACTACTACTACTACTACTACTACTAATAATTATTATTATTTTATATTATTATAATTATAAAAGGTGGCGACACGGTGGCGCAGTGGGTAGTGCTGCTGCCTCACAGCAAGAAGGTCGCTGGTTCGAGCCCCGGCTGGGTCAGTTGGCATTTCTGTGTGGAGTTTGCATGTTCTCCCAGCGTTTGTTTGGGCTTCCTCCAGGTGCTATGGTTTCCCCCACAGTCCAAAGACATGTGCTATAGGAAAATTGAATAAGCTAAATTGGCCGTAGTGTATGTGTGTGTGAATGCAAGACTGTATTGGTGTTTCCCCGTGTTGGGTTGTGGCTGGAAGGGCATCTGCTACATAATAACATATGCTGGATAAGTTGGCAGTAAATCTGGCTCTGTAATCATCTACAAATCTTTAGACTGAGGCATTTTCACAGTATAGAGAATGTGACCATTGTGCTTTCTAGTGTTTATGATCTATCTGAAGTTTGAGAGCTGCAGGTTGCCACAGTTTGTTTTATCCCTCCAGCGGGGACTACTTGTTTGGACACTGGACTATTCCAGTCAAAAACTCATGCATGAATGAATAATTGTAATAGGGTGGCACAGTGGCTCGGTAGTTAGCACTGTCGCCTGACATCAAGAAGGTTGCTGGTTCGAGTCCCGGCTGGGCCAGTTGGCATTTCTGTGGTATGTAGGTTCTCCTCATGTTCTGGTCTGGAGTTTGCATGTTCTCCTTGTGTTCACGTGGGTTTCAGTGTTCCGGTTTCCCCCCAATCCAAAGACGTGCTGTAGGTGAATTGAATAAATTTGCCGTAGTGTATGAGTATGCGTGTCAATGCAAGAGTTTATAGGTGTTTTCTAGTACTTGGTTGCAGCTGGATGGGCATCCGCTGCATAAAAAATATGCTGGGATAGTTGGCGGTTCATTCCACTGTGGCGCCCATGATAAACAGGGAACTAAACTGAAAGAAAATGAACGCTAATTATAATATTTTGTTTAAAAGAAGAGCAGCAGCAACAATATATATTTTCTGATAATAAGTAGGGCTGGGCGATGAATCGATTTACAGAGGCATTTTTCATGCTCATTTTGGCAGTAAATCAGGCTCTGTAATCATCTATAAATCTTTAGACTGAAGCATTTTCTCAGTATAGAAAATTTGACCATCGTGATACCTAGTGTCTATGATCAGTCTGTAATTTAAGAGCTGCATGTTGTCACAGTTTGTTTTATCACTCCTGCAGGGACTACTTGTTTGGACACTGAACTATTTCAGTCAAAAACTGATTCAGTTTGGATTGGTGGGCTGGTTTGTTATGCAGTGTGTACAGATATTATTTGGTTGTTATGCTGTTTGTGGAGGTAAATTATGTGTAAAAAATGTGGTCTAGTTTTCCTGACGATTGTTCTTTATTTGTAAAAGGCTTAAAGTAAAAAATAAAATAATAAATAAAACTGTGTATTTAAAATCAACTGACAAATAAATCTATAAATAAAAAGTAGTTTTTTTATGCCTAATATTCAGTTTTTGGTGGTATATTGTTAATTAAAGCTAAAATAATCAGTCAAAGACAATTATTGTTTTTTCTTGTCAGTATTGTTGGTAAAATTTCCAAATTAGAAATACAGGATGTATTCTAAAAACCCTTTAAGAAATAAATGAACAAATTCCTTGTGGTCCTTTTAATTTTATTCTATTTTTTATGTGATTTTGAATTTTAATTAGCTCCATAAAACACTTGCTCATAATGATTAAAGACTATAATTTAAAAGCCCCTTCTTGCAATGTTCTTATGCATTTTAAAATGATCCTTATCTAGGCTCGGAAATACAGAGCTGGCGTTGCACATCTCATTCTGCATCTTGACTGAAACCTAAACATTCAGTATTTTTTCTTCTTTTTGCATCTCGAAGTGTTTGTCCTTGTTGCCCACCTTTAACTTTCTCTTATGAAAGCTTTTTGCTGATACTGAATGAAAAAGAAAGACTGTATTTTAATCTCACAATTCCTTACAACTGTGTGACCCAAATTAGCATTTGCTACTCATTATGACATAATTGCAATATATAATCATAAATATGAGGGGGAAAAAACAGATAAACATGCTAAGGTATGAACATTTCTGACTCTTCTACAGTACTTACATGAATAACTTTTCAGCTGAATTGTGAGATACAAATGTGTGATTGCGAGTTATGGAGTCCAGTTCTGATGAAAAAAACAAGTACTATATATTCTTACGATTGCAAGATTAAATTTTACAGTTCTGACTTTAATTAAAAACAACCTATTATTAGTGAAGGAAACAATAAGCTTAGACATAAAGTAAAAAGAGGCAAATAAACGAAGATTCATGTTGTTTTCTTTAATTTAGGCCTTTGAATTGCGTTATGGAAACTTGATCTTTCCTTCAAAAAGCTTTTGATGCTAAAAAAAATCGACTTTTAGTGACATTTGGTATATTTTGAAGTGATGTATCGTCTGGGTTGGTGTTTTAAATTACAGTACAAAAACATGGTAATAAGCTGCCAGTACATTTTCTGTTATTTTACAGATGTATTTCTTTCTATATTATTTCCTATACATTATATTATCTCAAAGTAATAAAACGTCAATACAAGTCACTCTGTTAAAACTGTAGAGTTTAATTTTTAACATTAAAAGCAGACAGAGCAGAGATAAAAATCCCCTAATGCATTTCACAACAATAAATAAACAGAAAACACACATGAATCACAAAATATGGAATGAAATTAACAGATTTTTTTTTACAGTGTATATAGCGTAAAACCTTTTACATCACAATTATCCTCTCTCATATGCACTTACTAACTTTTACAGGGGCTAGAGACATGTTCGGTTCATAATTTAACTGGAATAAAATAGCCAATTCACTGCACGTCGGTCTAAAATGTTGGCAGAGTCCAGTACTGCCCCTAGCAGGACCCCTGGAGGTACACAATTTCAAATCTGCCATCTTTGCTCATAGCAGCCCAGGTTATTTTGAGCCGATCACCTGAGCCGTGGAGCATATGACTCGCAATAACAGGTTCCCTGGGAAAAAAAGAAAACCACAAAACGAGCAAAGCCCCTCTATACTGAGATTTGTTGTATAATATTAAGATTTTTTTCCCACTCTGTCTTACGTAACCACTTACTTGAGAGATGGGTCAAAGATGTGTTTATAATATGAAGTGTCCTCATTCTCCCACACAAGAAACTGTTCTGTACAATGAGTGAGTTTTTATTTTTTATAAAGTGACACACATAGCCTGCATGCAGCTGTTACATGTTCGTGTAACATAAGCATGCACAAATGCATCATGGGAAAAGAAAGCTTGAGGGCCAAGGCGAGTTTTGTAATGTGACTTGCAAAAATAATCACTCTGGGCGATGTTTGGTGGGAACACAACGCTTGTATATGTTTTTAGTCTTATATTTTGTTTAGGGTTTGAGAAATGTTACACATATTAGAATGATTCTAAGGGATCCTGGACACACAGGGGGGCTAGCAGAACCCCATTGTTTTGTGAGTGATTTTAGTATTAAATGGACTTTTTGCACAATCATCTACAGTTTTATGACAAAAGCTGTAATGAAAACACCCATCTGAGACAAAAGTATGTGTCACCTTAAGACTTCATTCAAAAATGAAGACTTCACAGATTGGTTCTGAACTTTGTGCATCATTCAGGTACCTGTAAATGACAAGACTCCAGAAATGGTGCAACCAAAATCTGAAAAATAGCAAATGAGGATTTGTTTTTAAAGTGATCTATTGTTCCCTGTTTAGAGTTATGATTCTAAATTTAGCATTTATGAAGATGTTTTCAGTAACATAAAATGAAACTTCTCTCAGTTACTCACCCCAATGACTATCCAAGTTGTAGAATTTGGTGTGTGAAAAAAAGCACACTCTTTCCTTGGGGAATAATACAGCTTATTTGACTTACGGAAGTGTTTCATTTCTATTTGATCAAGTTAGAGACAGTACAAGTGTGTTAACAGAATTGTGCCAATTTATTTCTGAATGGTTTCATGTAATTATATTAAACCCACATGAAAATAAAAAACACTTTAGTAGTTTATCAAAATTAGTTAGAGCATATTTGAACCATGTTAAAGTGTATTTTACAGAGTATGTAGTATTTATGAAGACTCAGTTCTGATTGTTCCTTGTACAATGTTATCACCTCAAAACAATTTTACAACAGGCATGACTATCCATATCTTATAACAAATATCTTGCACAAATTGTATGGTAAAAAGCTTTTTAACATTTTTTTCCTTAAATGCTACTGAAAGCTTTTGGGTGATTTAGCGATAAAGGTTTTTACACTGCTCATCAGCCATTTCATTTCCAAACTGAACCAATATGTTCATAAAAAAAAATGTATTAAATTATTACCACAGTCAACTGAATCTGTTTCTGAGCAAATTTACCACATTTCAAACTGTTGAAGTCAGTTCAGTTAATTATTAAACCCCCTGATTTATTAGCCCCCTTGTTTATTTTTTCCCCAATTTCTGTTTAATGAAGAGAAGATTTCTAAACAATAGTTTTAATAAATAATTTCTAATAACTGAATTATTTGACAGGTATTATGACAGTAAATAATATTTTACTAGATTTAACTATGCAGGACAGGGTAATTAGACCAGTTAATGTGTAACAAGGTTTTGTTATATATAGACGTGCAACGACTTTAATCATAAGGTTAGCACAAAACTGATGTCTCCATCTGGAGCTACTTCATGGAACTCGACACTTGTAAACACTAACTCCATCAGACTCACGGCTCTCAGCAACACTAACACTCATCACAGCTACCAAGCTGACCAATCACAGAGCTTGTTCTACACATCATTGCGACGTGTAGTTACTTTATTTTAAGAGGTGCACATCAGTGTTGGCCTCAGACACTGCGAGGTCATGGTCACTGCAAGGTCATTGCTATGTGACGGTACGAAGGTTACGCTGTACCATATGCGTGCGCTTGATGCAGAAGTATAAATCAGCACTTAGAGCAACTGACTGAGTGTTTAGAGGAACTAAGGAATCACTGGTTTGATCCTAGCTCAGAATGAGATGGGTGCAGTAAGATCGGTGGTTTACATTTTGGGGGCTCATTCGGGACGAGAGTGAGGTTTAAGGGGGTGAGTGTAACAAAGGCCAACTAGCGAAGTTCTATGCAGGTAAACCTCAGTCCTCTGACCTGAAAAGGTGCTCTAGCGACAGAGCAACCCTTGTTAGAGCAACCAAAATAAAACATACTTGAAGCAATCTGAAAAAAAAAAAAAAAACAATCTAAAAAGTTTAAATTACTACTATAATTCATAGATTCAAAGAACTTTACTCCTGTTATGACAAAGCAAAATTTCAGCATCATTACATCAGATACGTCTTTAAAGTATCAAACGATCCTTCGGAAATTAGTCTAATGTGCTTATTTTGGTGCTTATAATTTTTTTTTTTTATCATCATCAGTGTTCAATGCACTACTTCGTTTGTTTTATTTATTGTATTAAATATGACAAACAAATGTTAAAAGGACGTGCAGAGAAAATATGAGAAAATCTATCACAATAGAAATGATACAGTATCGTTTTCAAAAACATGCACTTTTGAAATGCTAAATGAATAGACAAAACACTTAAAACATTTCCATTTCAAGTGATAATGATGTAGAAAATTACTTAATTAATGCAAAGAAGCATATGTGAGATACATGCCTGTGTGTTTAAACTACATCAGTGTTTCTCAACCACATTCCTGCATATTTTCCGTGTCTCCTTAACCAAACACACCTGATTCAGATCATCAGCTCATTAGCAGAGACTGAAAGACTTGTAATGAGTGTGACAGACAAACGGGTCATCAAAAACATGCAGTGTTGGTGGTCCTCCAGGAACGTGGTTGAAAAACACTGAACCATATCAAACCACTGATTCAAATTCAGCTACTGAGTTCAAATGCTTAATAAAAAAGAAAGTTCAAATACAAATATCAGTGTTATATAAACTGCATGAAACCACATAGAGATCAAGGCATCAAAATGAACTGTGTGATTAAGTATAAAGTGGATGTCATTGACTCCCATTATCAAAATTATAAGTTGTGTATATAAAAGGGTAATTTAATGTCTTTCAGAAGGCAATTTAAAATCAGCGGTTTCCTTTGTTAAATTTCACATGCTGCGAAAAATCAACACAGACAGCTTTACTGTCAGCTTACAAAATCCCGCCAGCTAAAGATAATCGTGTTTTCTGGGTGCGATTCAGAAGACTGATTAGTATAATTACCATATTTCATGTTTGTTGGAGACTCAGACATTCTGAGACTAATTGCATACTATGTTATTGACAGACACGATTGAAGAAATTAAGAGGACTGCGAATGATGCCAAATGCTGGTGCAAGATCACAACTTTAATCACAACATGCAGAGCACAGTAGCATGGACTGACCGCCTAGTCTTTTTCCTTCGTGCAAAATTTACATGAAAGTGTAAAGTTAATAATGAACAGATCAAATCAATGATGCCTTAATAAGTTTTGAGTTTTAAAATTTAAAGCGTTAATTCAGAAAAAAAAAGAAAAAGTTTAACATTTGAAAACAAGTGGGTTTGTGTGTGTGGGTGTGTGTATATTGGGAGGTGTTTTCTCCAAGTGCTCTGGTTTTCCGATGTGATGTACTGTGGCTGTTTTTGTCCTGAATGGCTCTGGTGTAAATGTGATATTGATCAAATACAACATTCATACAGTATTCATACAATGTTGTCTATTTTTCCTCTCAGTTTTGCTACTTAAAATGTTACCTTAAGCTACAACACAACTGTTCTTTCTGAATGAATCTACACTTGAGCAAATTGGGCGAACCAGTGATTCATTAGGCCCTGCCTTTGAAGAGCTAAAAAGTAAATGTGTTTGCTTAATCACTGAATGAATCATGTGCTTGAACAAATCAAATGAATAAAGGACTCTTCTCCTGCTGAGTTCAGCTCCTACCCTGACCAAACACACATGAACCAATTAACTAGGACCTGAACAGCACTAGATAATTACAGGCAGGTGTGTTTGATATGGGTTGCAACTGAAATCTGCAGGACGGTCGATCTCCAGGAGCACCTGATATAGTGTGTTACTGAGATTAACAAATATCGCATGCTTGTGTGATAGTGGCGGCTGGATTGGAAAAGCTGTTCCTGGGATTCCAACTGGTGAAGTACAGAAAGAGCAACACGTTGGGCTAAGGAGCTGTACACGAGGATGCCTTTGTTTCTTCGTTCACAATCTACACAAGCAGTGCATTATAAAGGTATGAGATGTGACATTTTTCTAAAGCTCGAGGTACTATCAAAGTTTCTGACTTTAAATGTGGGTGCGTATATTTAGATCGTTGGTTCTGACACGTTTGTTCCTTTAATGATAATAATTAGTCGATAATAAAATTAAACACCCATACCTTTGCAAATAAAGTTGGATATTCCAATAAATTTATTGTCCATTTTATCAAAAGTAAAAAAGTAAAAAGTTTGTTTCACCTTCTTCGCTCACCAGCTTATCGCTAGGAGAGCATAAATACCTTATAAACCTTCTAGTGGTGTTAAAGAAATACACCTAAAACAATGGCTCCTGCAGATGGAGGAACTGATAACTGTTTATGACATGATGTGACCAACTATTTCATAATTACTTTCCCTCTACAACTAAAAAATGATCCACTATGCCTAAGCCTGAGGCTTTGAGTGGCACCAAGAAGCACACAGAGTGAAATCCTGTAATAAATGCTGCAAGTCAGGATTATGTGTATTATAACAAATTGACAGGATTAAAGCATTTAAAGTGTTTTTAATCACAACTCTAAATTGTCGATCCAGCTTCACTACTCGCTGCACTCTTAAAACAAACGGTTCTATATAGAACCAAAAACGGTTCTATCGAGCGCTTCATATATGGAACCCCAAAAAGGTTCTATATAGAACCATTTTAAGGGTTCATTAAATAGAACCCCAAATGGTTCTTTGAATTCAAGTTAGATGGTTCTATTTAGAACCATTTAAGGGTTCTTTTTTATTATTGAATTATTGTTACTTATTAATGAATAAAAAATAAAACCAATCCAGACAATTCAAATTGTTTAAATTTATTCAATTCATTATACAAAATATTTTTTAAAATATTTAAAATTGCACCTCTGCATACTTTGCATTGGACAGCAGATCTACCTTAACAGTTTAATGGCATTTTACAATGTAATTGAAATGATTTCACTTTTCTAAGCTTTTTTACTGTTTGAACAAATACAGTGCTTCACTTTCACACATGTCTAAAATGAAGAGAAATATATCACAATGCAGATAGAAACAATACACAAACAATCAAAACATCTATTAAATAACACTACAATTTCAAAAAGTGGATGGTACCTGCATGTATTGGTCATCACAACATCCATTTTTATACAAAATTTAATAAAAAAACATTACTAAAACATTGCAAAATGATTAGACAAAACACTGCAAACAGCCATTTCACAACCTGTAGCATGTCCATGTCTGTCAGCCTCTCTTATAAGGTAAATAGTTTTGTCCATGGGTGGCACAGTGGCTCACTGGTTAGAACTGTCACCTCACAGCAAGCAGGTCACTGGTTCGAGTCCCGACTGGGCCAGTTGTCATTTCTGTGTGGAGTTTGCAAGTTCTCCCAGTGTTCTTGTGGGTTTCCTCTGGGTGCTCCGGTTGACCCCACAGTCCAAAAGCATGTGTACGGTATAGGTGAATTGGCCATAGTGAGTGAATGTGTGTAGATCTATGAGAGAGTATATGGGTGTTTCCAAGTGCTGGGTTGTGGCTGGAAAGGGCAGATTAGTTGGTGATTCACTCCACTGTGGTGCCTCTGATAAATGAGGAAGTTGAAGGATAGCGAGTGAGTGTTGTCCATTGTAATGCTGAAACTTCAAGCCTTGGTGGAATCAGGAGAGCTGCTGAATCCTGGATGGTGTAGGACCTTTGGATTTCTGTGAAACAATATTTTAATGTTGAGTACTTTTAACCAATTAACATAAGTCATCAAATAGAATTACAGTTATAATTAATACAATTAAAGTGTGTGTGTGTGTGTGTGTTTGGGGCAAATAGTATGTAATATAGGGAGTAGTTACCTTCTGCGGTTTCCGCTGCTGGTCCAATGAAACTGTCATGGAGCACTTCCTTCTTTCTGTCCCTTTTTGGGCCATTTCTTTTAAAGATGTTTCTGTGTTCTTCACCAAGTTTTCTAAGCAGCATCCTAAATGCAAAAAACATTTTGGTTACTTCATGTGTAAGTTTCCAAATGACATATTTTCAGCAATACAAGTTTCTTAAAGTCATCATGGACGCAAAACTATTTGGCACACAATGTAACAGTGTTTACTCACAAGCTGTGGCACTCCAAGAAGAAGAAACATGCTCCATTAGTTCTGCTAACCCCTCCATAATCTGTGCTCTGGAAAAGGGTGTTCATTCGGTTCTTGACTTATGAATATCTGGTGTCGCATTCCAGGTCCATCACAATCTGAGGTAGAAAGACAGCATTTTAGAGTGTGTAAATATGAATTTAAACCACAGAATTAATCTACCTTTGGCATCAAATGTATTGAACTGAACTTGCCTTTTGTTAAGTTCCTCAGAGTACAGTTCACTTCCTTTTCATCCCATTAATTTGTTTCATTTTGCAAGATGATTGATGAGCTCACCACTGAAATCCTTTCATTTTTAAATTTGTTTTGCAGACATTGCAACAAATCCTGTAGGCAAATTTACACTTTCTTTTAAAACATATTTTCTTTGCAGGACTTTTTAATAAGCAATGACCTTAATATTCTCACTGTACAAACAGCAGCAATAAGTAATAGAACATTTTTGTGATAAATATATTTCAGTACACAACAACCAAGTCTGACATATGCATGTTATAAAATACAATATTTACCAGGTGTCCTTGTTGATGATAATTGTGTCACAATTATGGATGTAACGCATGTCCTTCTTTAAGCTGGGATCCTTCCTCTTCAAAGCTACTTGTGTCCTGCAGCCCAGGTTACAATAAAATGTTAAAGTCTTTTATAATATTCATTTCATAATACTTAATACAGTTTGTTTAGAATTAAAAGCAATAATACATACCGAGCACAAGATTTACGATGCAGTTCAGTGTCCAGGCTGTTTGAAGAAAAGAAAGATATACATTAAAATATGAATTTTAAACTTATTTAGCACAATATATACATATATGTAGCCTATATTTAACAAGGTTCAACATTTCACAATACATTTAGCCTGCATGTTTGTATGTCCTTCATAAATAACACCTGATCTTTAATTTATGGATTATTAAAATATGTTTTGGCTTTGAAAGGTTTTAATAATACCCTTAGCAATTATTACTATAGCGCGTGCATAGACTCGGGCGGGCGCGTGCATAGACTCGGGCGGGCGCGTGCATAGACTCGGGCGGGCACGAGCGCGGCATGTTCCCTTGAGGTTTTAATGCAGACTAGCCGGCGTGTACACTACTTTACAGAGTTTAGCCCGAGTTTAACTGGGCTAAACTCACACACGAGCAAGCTGGAAGTACTCGTTTGTTCAAGGTTGGAGATAAAAACTGCACGAAAGCGGAAATCGGCTCATATGAAGTTACCATTAAAAGAGCGTGCACGCGCTTCACGCTGCCTCTCGGAGCTCGCCTTCAAATAACGCACCTGTTTTATTGTTATTGATGTTTTAATTAATACTGACAAACAAATAAAGCGAAACTGTAACTTATTTAGAACAAAAAGCAGAGCAAAGTCAGCTTGACACAGATTCCTGAACCGAAGGCTGACGACAGAAATCCATCAGAAAGTTACAAGCACAGTATTAATCCATATTAACGTTACCCCTTATTCAGTCTGTCACCATATAAGACAAGGGAAGAGAAACATTACCCCGTAATACAAAATATTTCATTATTATAGTTTTAAAAGAGTAATAACGTACCTGAATGATGGAGCTGCAAAAGGGGAGTTCTCCTTTTTAAAAATTAACCGTCACTCTCCCGGCTCGTCACCACCAGTCCACAAATGAATGACGTCACCAGAGGGCTTTTTCATGATTATTAGTTTAAAATAATTTATTAAACCATAACAACACACTGTACAGTCTGAATAAACTGGTTATTTAATTAATTTCACAAAATAATTTGTCAAAAAATTTAAATATTAAGCATATATAAATATTAGTTATATGGTAATGTACAAACCTGCATGAAACAAAAATCCCATCATACATTGATTAGGTTTTTGACCATAGCGGTCATTTTATTAGGTTTTGACTCAAAAAGCTTTGTCTCTCTGTGTTATAGCTTATTATTATTTATAATCTTTACTATATAATTATGTCATAAATCTCACATTATAGAACCATTTTAATCAAAAAGGTTCTTTGCACTCAAAGGGTTCTAAATAGAACCATTTTTTGGGTAAAAGGTTCTACTGGCCAAGTATAGAACCCCGGGGTTCTATATAGAACCTCAAGGAACCTTTTTTTTTAAGAGTGTGGTCACAGTTTGATGTGAGATAAAACACTCTAAGCAGTTTCAATCTTGCTCTACTATTCAGGCCATAGGGAATAAAATATCTGATCTAAATTTATAAAGTCTACTCTGTATATCTTCAGTTATAGTTTTAGGGAAGATTTAGAAGCAATAGTTCCGGCAAAATTTACTCCAGCTACACATGGTTCCTAGGGGAGGTTATTAGGAAGTTGTGATTTTAAACTGTATGGATGGGTGGATCAGAAAACTCTTTTTTTTTTTTAAGTTGCTATATCCCTCGTAATAACAGGCTAACACAGGTATGACCGGGAGCCCTTACTAAACTGCTAATTTATCCTTCATTTGCATATTATTACCATACTGGCTCATTGAATTTGAAAGCCTGGCAGAAACAGCAGAAAGACAGAAACAACCCCTGCCCTTTTGATACCCAAACAACATGTTGTGCTATTTTATCATTAATCACCTCTTCACATTCTCATTTGCACAAAAATGGATGGTACAAAGAAAAGGGGGGAAAGGGGGGGGGGGTTCAGTGTGTTTACTGATGAAGCTCTTCATTGGTCACTTTTAATGTCTCAGTATTTGGGCTTTGGTCACACAGTCAAAGAAGAGACAAAAACTAGATGTAACTTTTGCTCTGGTTCTTTACTGCTCTAGTCTTTTCTTGAGTCCCAGAGTCTTTTCTTCTCACACAAACATAGTATGCTTGTTTATGCCTGTGCCTCTAAGAATAGAGCATGAATCGCTAGATGTCCAGTTAAGTTCAAGGATTTTGAACGTCTGCTTTTATATTAACGTGTATTGAAAACTGTGTTAAAATACTCTGAGTGATTCCCGCATCACAATTCGTGGTACTAGGCACAAAAATTGAATGCACTGCCCGAATGAATGAATGAATGAATGAATGAAACAATCAATCATTCATTAATTCAATCAATCAGTCAATCAATCAATCAATCAATCAATCAACCATGAACATCAGGACTCACAAATTAGTAACAGACAAACTCCTTGATTTAAGACAGCCAGTTTTAAGAACCTCAACTGTTAAATTAAAAAAAGTAACCCATCAGTATTGTGACCAGTTCATACTATTAAGATAATATTATCATTCATGTTATTAACACATTGATTATGTTTATTAGGCAAGGCAAGGCAAGGCAAGGCAAGGCAAGGCAAGGCAAGGCAAGTTTATTTATATAGCACATTTCATACACAGTGGCAATTCAAAGTGCTTTACATAAACAGGAATAAAATTTAAGTATAAGAAAATAAAAACAAATAATAAAAAAACAGATAAAAACAGATTAAAATGAGTTAAGACAAGTTATAAAAGAATGAAAAGAAAAGAAAGACGCAATAGTGCGATCTGTCGGACGTAGCACAGTGCTCATTCAGTAAAGGCACAGCTAAACAGATGTGTTTTCAGTCTTGATTTGAATGTGCCTAATGTTGGAGCACATCTGATCATTTCTGGAAGCTGATTCCAGCAGGGGGGGCGTAATAGCTGAAAGCAGATTCACCCTGCTTTGACTGAACTCTTGGAATTTCTAGTTTATGTGATCCTAATGATCTGAGTGATCTGTTAGGTTTGTATTCAGTCAGCATATCTGTAATGTACTGAGGTCCTAGGCCATTTAGTGATTTATAGATAAGTAGTAATACTTTAAAATCTATCCTGAATGTAACTGGAAGCCAGTGTAAAGACCTGAGGACAGGTGTGATGTGCTCTGATTTCCTGGTTCTGGTCAGAATCCTGGCCGCAGCGTTCTGGATGAGCTGCAACTGTCTGACTGTCTTTTTGGGAAGGCCAGTGAGGAGTCCATTACAGTAATCCACCCTGCTGCTGATAAAAGCATGAACAAGTTTCTCTAAGTCTTCACTGGAAACAAAACATCTAATTCTTGCAATATTTTTGAGATGATAGTATGCTGATTTAGTTACTGCTTTGACATGACTGCTGAAACTCAGATCTGACTCCAGAGTCACACCAAGATTCTTGACCTTATTTTTTTGTTGTTTGACCCTTAGAGCCGAGGTACGCATTCACCTTGAGAACCTCATCTCTGTTCCCAAATGCAATGACTTCAGTTTTCTCTTTGTTTAACTGAAGGAAGTTTTGGCACATCCAACTGTTAATTTCGTCAATGCATTGGCAGAGGGTGTCAATGGGGCTGTAGTCATGAGTGTCATCAGCATAGCTCTGGTAGGAGATTTGGTTCTTTATCATTATTTGGCTCAGAGGGAGCATATAAAGGTTGAACAGGAGAGGTGCCAGAATTGAGCCTTGTGGGACTCCACATGTCATGGGTGTCCACCTCGACCTATGGTCACCTATACTGACATAGTAACCTCTCCCTTCAAGGTACGATCCGAACCATTTGAGGACCGTCCCAGAAAGCCCAACCCAGTTTTCCAGCCTATCCAGAAGTATGCTGTGATCGACAGTGTCGAATGCAGCACTGAGATCGAGCAATACCAGCACTGTTAGTTTGCCTGAATCTGTATTTAGGCGGATATCATTGATTATCTTTATAAGGGCGCTCTCTGTACTGTAAAGTGCTCTGAAACCAGATTGAAAATTGTCTAAACACCCCTTCAAGCTTAAGAACCTGTCAATCTGGTTAAAAACAACTTTTTCAATGATTTTGCAAATGAAAGGGAGATTTGAGATTGGCCTGTAGTTGCTCAGTAGGGTGTTATCCAGGTTGCTCTTTTTCAAGAGGGGTTTAACAACTGCAGTTTTAAGTGAGTTTGGAAAAATCCCTGAGAGAAGTGAAGCATTCACCACTTTCAGAAGATCCATTTCTAGACAGTTAAACACAGTTTTAAAGAATGATGTGGGCAGCGTGTCAAGATCGCAGGTTGATGTTCTCATAATTTGCACAATCTCTTCTAAGATTTTACCATCAATTTCCATGAAATCAGACATAATGTCTGATTTCTTAAGTTGAGGTTGAGCTTGTCTGACGTCGACACAGTTTTGCTGATTGGATGAGCTGATTGCCTTTCTGATATTATTGATCTTATCAGTAAAGAAATGAGCAAACTCATTACATTTGCTTTCAGAGAGTAGTTTACTAGGAATCCTACTGGGGGGGTTTGTGAGTCTCTCTACCGTTGCAAATAGGGTACGCGTGTGATCTATATTGCTGTTTATAAGGCTTGAAAAGAAAGTCTGCCTAGCAGTGTTTAGTTCCACATTAAAAGCATGGAGACTGTCTTTATAGATATTGTAATGGACTACTAGTTTCGTCTTCCTCCACATACGCTCAGCTTTTCTGCATTGTCTTTTCATAATCTTTACAGATGTTGACCTTGTCCAAGGCCCTTTCTTAATACCTATATCACAAATATTATGCATGACCTATTCCTACCCAGTATCGAACACTAGTAAATAACCTTGTAATTAGCAGCTTATGCTGAAATTAAAGGTTATGCTGTAGTTAATTGTTTGGTAGTGAGAACTGGTTCTTTAAATAAAGTGTGACTAATAATCTCATGTGATGGCTTAAACTGTGTTCGGTTCCTTAATTGCTTTATTCTGGTTAAATAGTGGGTTTATATTAATTAGTTCCATCGTTTACATTTATTTAAATTGTGGCCATTTTGTAGCAATTGTTTCTGTCATTTGGATTTATTTGAAATGTCTGTTATGCACCAATTCTTCCCATCATTTTTATTTAATAAAATTGTCGCTGAGCTGTAAAGAAAGCACATCACACCTACACCAGTTGACAAAAGTTTTGTCGACAATCCAGTTGTAAGAGCAACAAATAGTTTGACTTCAAGTTTTGACTTTTCAAGATTTTTCTGATCAATCATCTGTTAAACTGCATCCCAATCATCACAAATACTGCAGATAACCTATTGGAAGCCAAATGAACCCAAGATTCTCACAGAAAGTTTGGTGAAGGAAAAAATCATGGTGTGGGGTTACCTTCAGTATGGGGCGTGCAGAGTATGAGGCGTGAAGATCTGCAGAGTGGTTGGCAACATCAACATCCTGAGGAATCAAGACGTGTGACTGCAGGATTGCACTCCTTCTCATTCTTCAGCCTCCACATCAAAGTTCCTGAAGGCAAAAAAGGTCAATGTGCTCCAGAATTGGCCAGCTCAGTCACCAGACATGAACATTATTGAGCATGTCTGGGGTAAGATGAAGGAGGAAGAAATTGAAGTTGAATCCAAAGAATCTTGATGAACTCTGGGAGTTCTGCAGAAAGGCTTTCTTTGTCATTCCAGATGACTTCATTAATAAGTTATTTGAGTCATTGCAGGGATGTATGGATGCAGACGTCCAAGCTCATGGGAGTCATAAACAATATTCATTATTTTTCCACTGCACCATGACTTTATATTCTATACTAAACAATATTTCTGTTAAGTAACAACTTTTGTTTGAGCAAAGTCAGACCTTACTGTCCTGATTAAATCATTACATTTTATTTTGGTAAAATAAGCGTAATCTAGAGGCCTTTGCCTTTCATATAAGTCACTTCTGATACCAAATGATCAACTAGAAGTGAAGTTATTATTTCATTCATTCATTCATTCATTCGTTTTCATTTCGGCTTAGTCCCTTTTTTTGTTCAGGGGTGATCACAGCGGAATGAACCGCCAACTCACCGGGAAACACCCATACACTCTCATTCACACACACTACATACACTACAGACAATTTAACTTACCCATTCACCTATAGCGCATGTCTTTGGACTGTGGGGAAAATCAGAGCACCTGGAGGAAACCGACAAAAGGGCGAGAACATACAAAGTCCACACAGAAATGCCAACTGACTCAGCCGAGGCTCAAACCAGCGACCTTCTTGCTTTGAGGTGACAGCACTACCCACTGCGCCATTGTGTTGCCCAAGTTATTATTTGTTGTTCCTAAAACTTCTATAGGCAACAAGACTTTTGTCAGGTAGTGTGCAACTATGCTAGTCAATATTCCATTATTCCAATATACATTTAGTGCACGGCTAAATGTTTTTTTTTCTGTACGCTGTCTTTTACAGTATGCATTTTAAGCATCTGCATTTAATCCCACTTATTTACTTAACATATAAAAGAGCATATAAATGTCTTTTACTGTCTGTTGTGTCATCAAAATCTGATGACTTTTTTTAATTGCTTGTGCAAAGTGATTGAAGAAACTGTATATCTTGAGATATAATGTGAGACAATATCTTGGCCATGTTGTACTATTTGCTTCTATCATTTTAATTGAGTTAAATAATGCTATTAGGTGTACAATACCAGATAACACAATCAACATAACATCTGATTTAAAAAGAACCAAAAAAACAACAACAACAAAAAACACTGCTTTTAAATATACATTAAATCAATAATAATAATAATAATAATAATAATAATAATAATAATAATAATAATAATAATAATAATAATAATAATAATAA
>CAIGQQ010033155.1:1264512-1300706 GCA_903798035.1 Danio albolineatus
AATAATAATAATAATAATAATAATAATAATAATAATAATAATAATAAATTATAATCATTTAAACATTTAATTCTGAGTGGAATCTGATCAAGAAGAGCATCAGCAAAATACTCAGTATGATTCACTTCCCAATTAAAGCATATGCAGTAAGCACCTCTCTGACACCACTGCAGGTTATGTTGGTGCCTGCGTCAGGTTTGGGATGTGCACTTTCCTGCAGTTTTGATCCTGTTTGTTTACCACAGTCAGCAGAAGTTCAAATAGGGCATAACGTCCTTCAAGCACTTCCTCCTCCTCTTCCCCTCTTTTCACTCTTGGTCTGTGTTTGTCCTCTTTGTGTCTTTCACACACAAGCACATTCACCCCTCAGATCACACATCAACAGGAAACGCATCACAGACTCCACATTTTTGAAAGCCCAGTGCATGCCGAGCCAGAACAACACATCGCACTGATAAACCTCCTTATCACCAGAGGTGGATAGTAGAGGTAACATTTACTTCGTTACATTTACCTAAGTACATTTAAACTTCATTTTAGAGAATTTTTACTGGCCTTGATTACACTCTTTTGTAATATTTATTTATTTATTTATTTATTTATTTAAATTACTGTATTTTTTCACTACATTAAGCAGCTTTCCTCTGTTACTGTGAAATAAATATAAATTAATATAAATATAATTTTTATTCATTCGTTTATATGATACTTTACCTTAGAATTGACCATATGTACAGTTTCTGTGGATTTTATTAAGCCAACATGAGTGTTTCCACCGAATCATACTAACCTTGGGGTGTTTAAGATCTGTCTTTTAAAAAAACAGTAATCTACTGTACACTGCTTCCCTACACTTCCTAACATCACAGTATCTTCTACATGATCTCGTGGAAATTTGTATATTTTTGATTTACTGGATAATCTCATTTGGTCATTTTAGTACAATTTTCTCATCCTCAATGATGGTTGGGTTTAGGGGGTTGGGGGCATGTCTCCTTTTAAAAATCATATGTTTCTGTATGAATGAAGACATACAGTATGAACTTCTACTAATTCTAACAATATGTAGAACAGTTATGTAAAGTAATTAATTTCCTCTTGAGATCATGCTGGTATTTTTTTTTATGTACACGTCCCCTAATGGCTTCAATTTAAATGTTTTGATTTATGTTTGAACAACTAAATTAATATGTAGGTCTATTTAACAGACCATTTATTAATTATAAACTAAGTATTACACCACAGATATCAAACTCAGTTGCTGGAGAGCCAAAGCTCTGCACAGTTTAACTTTAACCTCGATTAAACACACTTGATCGAGCTAATTGAGTCCTTTAGGCTTGTTTGAAACATACAGATAAGTGTGCTGAAGCTGCATTGGAACTAAACTCCTGGAACTGAGCCTGACACTCCTGTATTACTCTATAAGTGCTGTTAAAGGAACCTCGTGACATTGAAGATAATGTCACACCAACCTTTCACCAGAAGTTAAAAATGTTCCATTCATATTATCAATTGGGCTGTACTGTAATTTTATAATGTAGCCATTGGTACTTTGGTAACACTTTATAGTAACTACACACTATAAATACTTTATTAAGCATTAGCAAATAGTGAATTCATTATCTGTTAAGCATTAACTCTACATTAATAGACGTCAGTAAGCAATTAATGACTGCAGATAAAAATGCTTTATTCTTGACTTATAAGCACATGCATAATGTACTTAATTGTTATATATTAATTGTTCGTTATTAAATTCAGTATTGCATTATTTACAAGCCAGTTAAATTTAGGAGTAGTTAGCTGCTTTTAGGATCATTCAGAATGAGTTAGTAAATGATTAATAAACTGTTCATATCAACATTTATATTTCTTAATATTCAGGCATGTATTAATAGTTACTTTGTATGTTAATAAATGCATTATTAAGTAAACTTGATCCAGTTTTGTGACCTAATCTAAAGTGAGGATTCTGAATGATCCTAATACAGCACCAATTGTTCTTGAATAACTGGTTTGTAAATAATGCAATACTTAATTTAGTAATGAAAAATAATAAGCACATAAACACACGCGTATGCCCCAGTGCAGCCTTTGCACGGTTACATAGCCCTCACTGTGTCTGACACAGGTACTGATGCACACCTCTCAAAATATGTAAATATATGTCGCAATGACGCAAGTTGATCTTTCTGAATCTTGTGTTTTTTGCGGAGTGGATGTTAAGACTGTTATGAATTTATTTTTTGATTTTATGGCCCAATCTCAATAATACCCCTTAGCCCTTCCCCTTACCCTCGTTTTGCACATTCACGTGAAAAGGAAGGGCTAGATAGCCCTTGAAATGGAGATTTTTTCTGGACCACACTCGAAATCAAGGAGAACGAAAACTTCCCACAATACACCAACTACAACAACAGCATGTCTGCACACAGAAGAAAGGTGATGCACAAATTAGTATTTTCTGACATTCTTATGAATTTTTACAACAAACAAGCATATGTTTTATTACATTCATAACGCCGTACGTGTTTTATCATCATGCTTAAAAATAAAATAAAAAACGCTAAAATAAAATCCACAAAATTTTGCTATGTATAATCTATAATAATATCTCCTGTATAGTAGTCCCACAACATTCTGTCACTCTGACAGAACTCTGAACTCTGTGTTTACATAGATGAATATGGCCAGGGTGTAAATACACATTACAGTTACAATCTTAATGCCACATTATATTGTTATGATACCATGATATCGTCACCTTTAGTGATTTCCTGAAGATAAATACCAAAAAATAATGCAACTGGAATAACTACAGCTGCCGTGATCGTCAGTCTCATATGAAGCAAGAGATCGCGATGATATATGATGATGTTTGCAGGTGTTGTAGTGCTGTCTCATTTCTAAGGGGTAAATTTTGAAGCCCTTTGACTTCACACTCTGTTTCAAGGTGAAGAGGCAAGGGGTACAAAAATACAATTGGGATTGGGCCTATGTATGTTAAATATTTCTGATTTGATGTTGAATGACTATTTACATACTGAGTGGTCTTAGAATTAATATAAAGAAAAGAGATGCTGTCACGGATTGGCCAGGCTCTCCCGGCACTCATCAACCCAGAGCACTATCACCTGCCTTCTGATTGTAACACAGCTGTTTCCTATCACCGAGCACCCATAAAGACCCCATCATCACAACACTCAGACGTCCGGGCTCGTTGACACGAAAGCGGACTCTGAGTGTCTCCCTGGCATTGTCAGCACTCAATTCGAAAGATTATCAGTACTTACCCAGTCTCTCTGTCTCTCCTTAGTTCCTCCTGTTCCCTGAGTCTTCCGTCCGTGGTCCTGTCGTCATCTGTCCAGCGTCTGTCAAGTTATCTGGTGTGTTTCGTCCATCCTCCTCTCGTATCCTCTCCTCCTGAAGAAGTTAAAGTCTGTTCCTGATCATTCCTCCACGTAATCCTCCTGGTGTTTACCATAAGTGTTATATGTTGTCAAATAAACTCACCTATACGTTTCACTACCTTCAGCTCTCCGTCTGCTTCATAACAGATGCCATATTTTACGTTGATAAAAAGATAGATAAGAATCTCCTGTTTCTGTAAAATCTTTTGATATTTAGATTTTGAGTTTCATATACAGTGTAAATCAGGGGTGTCCAAACTTTTTGCAAAGAGGGCCAAATTTGATAAAGTGAAGATGCCCGAGGGCCAATAGTTCCTTCTGACATTTTTTTCACCACAAAAGTTACATAAAAAAAACACACTGTTATAAAAGTATTTTCTTGTCACAATTACCTTTATTTTTCAAATGGCAATATAACCAAATATAAGCCACTCAGGCATGAACAACTCTAAACACACAATTATGCCTTTCTTTCATATCTGGAGAGTCAGATAAAATTTAACAAACTGTATAGAATACCTCACATATCTATGAGTTTGATATCTATCTTTGCCTTGTAAACATTTTAAACAGGAGTTACAAGTAATGCAAAGTGGTCTGTTATCATTAAAGTTTAAAACAAGTAAATTTTCCTCTTGTCTTCTACAAGATCTTTCAGGAAGGCAAAGTTTGCATAACAACTACAGGAAGATTATACCTTATAATTCCTGGGAAAATCACTTGCCACCACAAGAAATAATCACCTATGTGAACATAATAAACTATGAGTTATATCTACAGTTATTTAAGAGTTTAATGAATTGTGTTTGCTTTAGTGCATTGCAATAGTTTGCTTCAGGCTTTACTGTTACATAACTCTCCATTTGCACACCAATATTGTCCTGTGGGAAACTGTCCATGACCTCTTTCAAAGCTGGGAAGTGCGCGGTGCAGGGCTCTGTTAGGGACAAGTGTAGGGCGGCAAATCAATGCCAAAATTAATCGAGAGCAGCGGTGATGTTTACGCGCGAGGAGAAAATGAATCGCGCCTAAACGCAAGGAACTAAGATTACAGGCCTAAGCGCGAGGAAACTACAGCTCGCGCGCGCACTGAACTGACCCACCGCGAGGAAACGGGCCTCGCGCGCACACATCATTATCTGTGCGCGCGCGTGATCAGTTCTCTCCGCTCGCGCAATTTTTTTTCGATTTTTGTCAGTCTTGGGGCGGGCCTTGGTTTACTTGTTATCTCTAACGCGGTTACTCTCCCTTGGTTTATTTATTCGAACAGAGCTAGCGAGCCATAAATAACACATTATGAGATGGAAACTGCGGGCTGTATGAAATCTGACTGCGGGCCGTGATTGGCCCGCGGGCCGGACTTTGGACATGCCTGGTGTAAATGGTCAGAGGGGAAGCCTAATTCCGCCCTTTTGAAGGCTGTTTTTATTTTGAAACTCTTAAAGGGCTTTCAAGTCGTAAAGCAACCAGAACTGTGAATATACTCCAAAAACTAAACTCCTCTTCTCTATGGTAATTGTTATGTATACCTGTTCTTGTTTTTTGTTTGTTTTTTCTTTCTTTCTTTCTATTTATTTTACTTACATATTTTATACTAAAATGTGAATATCCTGTTGTAAGATTTATAATGCATTTGATTGGAAATTTTTAGCAAATGAAAAAACAAAACAAAACAAAAAACAACGCGTAGTGCAAACTGTGTGATTGTTTGGCTTGGTAGCTGTGACCAGTGTGGGCGGCACCGAGAGCAGCGTGAACCTGTTGGAGTGAGTTTTTACAAACGTTGAGTCTCGTGAAGTAGCTCTAGTTGGAAACTGTTGTTTTGTGTTTACCTTATGATTAAAGTTGTTGCACTTCTGCCAGTTCCAGCCTCTGAACGAGCAAGTTTGAGGCTACTTATACATTAATGGCGAGTTCAGATTGCATGTTTTTAGCCCCGATTTTGACTCACCGACAGGTTTTGAGAAATCGCAGACAAATGCCTGAAATAAATTGGTGCTCGTTCACGTGAGCAACAATCACACAGTGTGAAATATCAAAGACGCGATCTGAGAGAATCGCAGATGAGTCGCAGACACCTGTGAGATATTTGGTATGCTAAATATCTGGAACTGTCGGAGATTCAAATCATTCCGTGTGAATTGTGTTCTAAGCATCGCCGCTTACCTGCAGTCAATGAGAGAGCAGCATCCACTAGTATGGAAATCTGCAGGCCAGTGGGAGGTTGGGGGAGAAGTTTAAAAGCTCCAATTTTTTATTTATTTGGACCCAAAAAATGGAGGAAAAACTAGTGTCAATTTGGCAGGAGCACCCAAGTCTGTTTGACGTGTCGTACAGTATGAGCAATATCACAACTGGGTTGAAGTAGAAAAAGCGTTGAGGAGAAAGTGCTTATTCCCTTCAAAGTCTGGTGAGCCAAATAAGTACATTTTCCCCATTGAACGCTTCTTTGTCATTATGTAGTCAATACCAAAATATATGCTATGTGACCTCACAGTTTTTCCATGTCACTTCTCGCGTGTGTTTGGTTGTGAGACATAGTATAGACAAAGTTGTCGGCAATTCTACCTACTTTAAAGTCATGCAGTGTGAAACCCCCTGTTGCTGATCCATCTTGCAGTGTAAACACATCACCAACAGAACGTTAGCTCAGATAGTCATGCAGTGTGAAAATATCTGTGACAGGACAACTTTGAAAATCATGCAGTCTGAACACGCCACAAGGTAGCTTTCAGAAAAAAAAAAGCACACACGAAGAAACACGACACAGACATAAAAACCTACTGCCAGCTAGCGTTTTGGAAGTGTTATTGCAGAGCAACACAAACAGCATGCAGAAGTATAAATGCACAACTACGAGCAAGGCAGGCACAGTGGGTCACGCCAATCACTCGATGCAGAAGTATAAATCTGCTTTGCTGCTTTAAATTATTTCAGGTTCACAAAATGGAACGTCATTGGTAGTCTTGTTGGATACTGTATTACTCAAGTTTATAATATTTCAATACTAATAAGGTGGGTCTGGACATTTCATTGTGATTTAATTCAAAATGCCAAGTTCTGTGATCAGAGTAGGCTACTTGGGTGATACAGCACAGTACTGTATTACTGTTACTCAAGGAAATATTAATACTATCATTGTTACTTAAGTAATTACATTCATAATTATTTTTACTTGTACTAGTGTAAACTCTTTGGCTACTCTACCCACCTCTGATCAACATAGAGTGATATAGTCTTCTGAATGGCCAATTGGCATGACAACTGATACGCACACGTCTAAGCCACCGTGGTCATGATTAGAGCAAGGAACGCCGCCTGTGAGACTTGACAAGACTCTAATTTCCTTAATATCATTCAATTATGTAGAAATTAGGGGGCCACATAGCTGACGTACGCCCACATAATTCATAAAGGAGATTGGATCTGTGGTTAATTATGATTTAACAGCACATCTCTTTAAAGTTGAGGGACTAAAAGCTGGGTCACGGTAATTGGCATAGGTCCATAGCTACGATAGGATGTTAAATATGTAATACCATGCACATTTGATATTATATTTCCTTCCATACAGTGGGATTCAAAATTAGAGAACAACTGCTTACTATAGTCCTACTTGAAGTTATCCTAGCCGAAGTAAAAAATAAATTTTAAAGCATATATTTTATCTTGTGGATATTTTATCTTGTGGATATCTTATTGTGGATATGTAAGATCTACATTTCTGGGGACAACAAAATACGTAACAGGAGGTACGTCTGCTTGCAGTTTTTGTTTTTGTTTTTATTTTTGTAAATCCACTAGAGGCTGCTGTGTGAAATTTTGGATGATTTCAAATTTTTCTTGTGTGTCTTCTTTTTGTATAAATCCAACAGAGGTCGAAATATACACTTCAGACTGCCAGGACAGCTTGCTGTCAACTGAATGACTGACCAACTGAAAGTGTTTTCTGATAGTGTTTTTAAAAGCAATCTAGAAAAGAAAAGCTGTTGCAGCCGCATATTAATTAGTTAATTAATTTATTTTTTGCTTTTGTTTTACCTGGTTTCTGGAATCGTTCTTCGGTCTATACGAAGTTAAGCATTAGCGTGAAAACAAACAGAAGCTGTCAGCAGCATCATACTTGGTGTTAGTTTTGCATACAAAATGGAGCCAGACTTACCTGTAGGTACATATTTCACAGTCTCCACAAATGTAAACCGGGATACGTGTCCTCAATGAGCCTACTGCATGTTGCCTATTTAACTGGTAGCTTAACTCTTTTGTTACTTTTTTAGGAACATTTTGTGTGGACAGAGAACAAGTCTGATCATTTGAAATAAAGGACTGCAATACTGATACTATCATTTTTTTTCCTTCTACATCTCTTTGGGAATGAATATGTATGTAGGTTTTTTTTCCCTACCTCTATTGATTGGCAGGTTTGTGCCAGAGGTAGTGATACCTCACAGAACGGCAGAAAAATGGGGCAGCTCAGATCTCATGTATGAGAGCAAACATGCTCTCTTGACTGTCATACTGTTTCTGATTCACCTTGATCTCAATAAATCCTTCATAAAAGCCTGCAGGTAAGGCGCTGACATTGTATCAATAAGCCACATCCAATTACATCAGTTTGCAGTGTTCATTATTAGAGCTGTCAGCTTGCTTAATTTGTGTAAGTAATTATGTTGATCACTACGTTTATTGATAAGTTATAATTTTATAATTCATTCATTTATTTTCCTTCGCCTTAGTCCCTTATTTATTAGGGTTCACCACAGCAGAATGAACCGCCAACTATTCTGGCATGCCCTTCCAGCCACAACCCAGCACTGGGAAACACTCATACACTTTCACATTTATTTACACATTTCAGCCAATTTAGTTTATTCAATTCACCTGTACCGGAGCACCTGGAGGAAACCCATGCGAACACCGGAAGAACATGCACAATCCACACAGCACAGAAATGCCATCTGGTCCTGTGACTTTCTTGCTGTGAGACGAGCTACTGAGCCATCGTGCCACTTATAATTTTATAATAATTTATAATATGATAATTTTGCTCTTAGGACTATAGGAGAAATTAATGTTTAAAAAAATTCTGTTGTAACTATTAATTCATATAAAGAGAAAAGGAAGATTATGTGTGTAAAAATGTCTTTCTCATACAATGCATCATGTTTTGTTAGATTTTTTTTTATGATGTATCATCACAAATGTCCCATCTATCACATCTTACCTCCATTTCTCAAAACAACTGAAAGTTTTACCAGACCAATTTACTGTAGCTACCTTGTTTTAAAATGTGATACATCCATATAAAAAGCTATATTATTCACAGTTGCTACAAAAACCCCAGTTTCTCCCACTAAATATTCCCCCAATCCAGGTGACATGCACTCCTGGTGTGTGTTTCTGGCTCTGGAGCAGGGATCATAGAGCCGAGGCTATAATGAGGCCGATTCTTCATTATAGTTCCCCACTGAGTGTCATGCTGGTCCCATCTCCTCCTTCTCCGCTACAGCCTTTTTCACTTCCAGCGCTGGAAACCTTTGCTAGTTTGTCACGCCAGAGGGAGTCCACCTCTTCCCCACTAGGATCCTCTCCAAGCTCTCTCTTTTGCTCTCCTGTTCACCCTACAGTAGCCACTGAGAAGCACGAGTCTATACAACAGCTTCAACCAAATAAACCGTTTTTACATGCAGAGCTCATCCACTCAGCAGCTGGGGGCCTGTCCTGAACCTCCTCCATTGATGCGCCGTCTGCATTCCAGGCCAACTGAGAGAGAGAGAGATGTCCACCACTGTGTCTTGAATATTCCCAACTGTGCTGTCTCCACTCATCCTGTCAGCAGCTTTTCCATTTTTTTTTCCTTGCAGGGATTAGAAACAGAAACAGTGTGAATAGTGTCACTGCACTTCAGAGAGGCTTTTATTTTAAAAGGGAGCTATTATGCAAAAATCACTTTTATAAAGGGTTTAAGCGGAGTTATTTAACGTCTAATGGTAAAAAATGTATTCATCTTTTATTTTTATTTTTTATAATCACACTTCATAAGATCAATCTGTAGAAACAGTTTGATTGACATTCTCTACATGTCATAACAGGGGAAAGTCCCATCATTAGTGACCATCTCTTCCTCATTAGCAGTGTTGGGGGTAACGCATTGCAAGTAACCTGAGTTACATAATAATATTACTTAATTAATATTAAGTAACGAGTAAAGTAACACATTACTTAAAAAAGTTACTTTTTTAAATATGTAATACGAGTTACTTTTTAGTTTAATTTCTCCACTAACTAAAAAAAATTGCTGAATTAAAATGAACGTTGAATCCCACACTTAGTGAGAGAATTTTCTCCCTACAGAAATCAAAATGGCAGAGCCTTACAATTCTGTGCTACCTGTATTCTCATTGTTCTGAAAGCATGGAAGACAAGTAAGGCGATTGTCTCATTGCTCATTTTACTTCACTAACAAAGACAAAAAGTACAAAAGCATCAAACACATTTAAACTTTCATTAATCTGTATATATGGCATGTAGAGCTCTGGTATCAGGAAGTTCTCAGATGATAACATTATCCTAAATTATTATAATTTGATGTGTTTTTAAAGGTACACTCTAAAAAAAAAAGGTTCCTTGAGGTTCTATATAGAACCCTAGGGTTCTATACTTGGCCAGTAGAACCTTTTACCCAAAAAATGGTTCTATTTAGAACCCTTTGAGTGCAAAGAACCTTTTTGATTAATATGGTTCTATAATTTCTGATTTATAACATACTTATATAGTAAAGATTATAAACTAATAATAAGCTATAACACAGAGAGACAACGCTTTTCGAGTCAAAACCTAATAAAATGACTGCTATGGTCAAAAACGTAATCAATGTATGATAGGATTTTTGTTTCATGCATGTTTAATAATTTATTTTAAACTAATAATCATGATAACTTCACTCTTAAAAATGATGTGCTAAAAAAAACAAAATATGTGTTAAACAGTTCGTAACACATCTTGTGTTGCTACAGACACATTGTGTGTTAATATTGTGCTTAGCTGTTTACACAATGGCTGTGTTAAACCAAAATCCCTTTCTGTTTGGTTTTACTACATTTAAGCAGTACACATACTGTATAAAATGCACATTTATTTTACCTGTAGTCAAAGGGCGATGTCTACTGTATTTATGTAATTTAATTATCATGTTGGCAATATAAAATAAGTATTTGAGTATACCTGGGTGAAATGTACGCGCTGTGAACGTGCGCGCGCGCGAGCTAAGTGCATGCGCAGTGACATTCATTTTCAACCATCGCTCCCACGACCCTGTCGGATATGAAGCTCTCTGCCTCAGGTGAGTGAAATTAATTACAATTCGTCTACGACAGTCAATATTTTTCCACTTTGCTTAAGAATGTTTTGTGTTTGTTGTCCTAGAAGTTGTTTTTTCTACTATGTTGTCTGTGTATCGTACTACACGGGTGACCTATTAACTCTGTCGCAAGCTAGGTTAACCCATTTGGCGCGATTTTTGTAAACTTGTGTTTGCAGAATTGTTAATAACACGTATCAAGCAGAAGACTTAGCATAGGTTTGTTGTGATTTCTGTAGGAAAGTTAGTGTCACTTTATAATTGATGTGAACGTGAATGTTGAGTGTGTGAATGTGAACGTAAAGCCTCGGCGTCTCTGAACTCGAGGTAGCTTTATCTCACGCCGGAGACATTCTATAACGTTACGTAATCATAATGCTATTTAATGATGATGCCCTTGGACAGTAATTTGTGTATCAGCCCGAGACTTAAGGTTAGCTGGGTGCTGCGGACAGACAACAAATGGCGCCTTGGTGTGAGCAAATTCATAAAAAAATGTCTAAATATGAAAACCTTTATTGTAATCAACCTTGCGCGCCATTTTGGGCCACCCGTCTAGTCACATACTATTCAAAATATACTTTGTATTGTTGTACACTGTTACATGTATTTGTTTTTTCACTGTGCTGTGTATATATGGATTTCTTTCCCTTTTACTTAGATAAAGGAAGTCGAGGAACAAATTACAGTTACTCTAACACTTCTACACCGATCTCTTGCAACTGCTCATAGACGGAAAGGAAACATGGAGAAAACTATTCACAGTTGGCATGGAGCATGACAAATTTAAATATAATATATTACAAGCAACATCCCTGATTCATCAGAAAGAAGTGTGCATTCATTATGGGTAAATGAATAATGTCTTTCACTTTTAATATTATATAATAGTAAATATTTAAATAAATAAAATGTTTTTGTCATTTCTTAATGTCATTGAACAGATAAAACTCAGACTGGCACCACAAATAGATTGGTGACACTGCTTGAAGAAAATACAATCCTGAGAGAACACGAAGAGACAAAGACGCTGTCTATTTCCTTAAGAAAGGTTATTGATAAAGTTGCTGTCAATGACCTTGTAAAGAAACATGTGAGTGTTTTTTTTAAGTCAATGTAAGCTGTATTTGTTTGCAAATTATTACATTAATTTAAATAGGAAATTATTGGTTTTTTTTTGGTTTTTTTTGAAGGTAGACATTGAATTTTCCAAGCTTGCAGATGGGAAAGAGGATTTGTCAATCCAGAAACGGGAAAGGAACATAATTCCAAATCTCAAGGGAATAGTGTCCTTGGAGAGGAAAAATGACAACAGATACTTGCTGGAGAAGTCTGACAATCAGCATGATGGTATGAACTTCAGCCAAAATGTCTGTTGCCTGTGCACACTTTTGTAAACATAGTTTAAACAAGAAAACGTAATGTAAATTTTAATTTTCAATTTATGATAAAGTAATTATTACAAATACATATTAATTCATTTTAATAAATTTAATTCTTATTTTGCATGTGACCTGCATCTTCACTTCTTCAAGATGAGCTGTGTTACTCTATGCTGAAGATCCTCATTCATCTTCTTCCACCCATGGCATCTGGGAGAACTGTTGCTAGAAGTAAGTGCTGTGTGAAATCTGCTGTACTGTATCATACCTATGGTATGGTTTTTACTGTGTTAGCTTGTGATAAACAAAATTGTTTCTAATGCAGCAATTTTCTAATGGTTTTCATTGTTTCATTTCTAAAGGCTGGTACCAATGTTCCATCTTTGCTCACTGAATCCATGAAGGGGACCCTGAAGTCAGCTCAGCCACAGTTTGTTTCCATCAGTTCTTTAGGACATGGATGCCGGTATGTAATTGTCAAAGAATGACTCTTTTGCCTCTCTTCCTAATGTTGAAACCATGACCTCTGCTGTGGACACTTTTTACATTTTCTGGCTGTGTAATTTTCAGTATCTATCCTCTGTTTGAAATGAAAGATCAAGTGTTATTTATGAAGCACATACAAACATGCAGGCTAAATGTATTGTGAAATATTGAACCTTGTTAAATATAGGCTACATATGTATATATTGTGCTAAATAAGTTTAAAATTCATATTTTAATGTATATCTTGCTTTTCTTCAAATAGCCTGGAAACAACTGCGTCATAAATCTTGTGCTTGGTATGTATCATTGTTTTTAAATCTAAACAAACTGTATTTATTAAGCATGATGAAATGAATATTATAAAAGACTTTAACATTGTATTCATGATTACAGAAAGAGTAATTGGACCCATATTAAGTTCCCAACCTTGGTCTGCAGGACACAAGTAGCTTTGAAGAGGAAGGATCCCAGCTTAAAGAAGGACATGCGTTACATCCATAATTGTGGCACAATTATCATCAACAAGGACACCTGGTAAATATTGTATTTTATAACATGCATATGTCAGACTTGGTTGTTGTGTACTGAAATAATATTTTTATCACAAAAATGTTCTATTACTTATTGCTGCTGTTTGTACAGTGAGAATATTAGGGTCATTGCTTATTTAAAAGTCCTGCAGAGAAAAAAATATGTATTGAAATAAAGTGTAAATTTGCCTACAGGATTTGTTGCAATGTCTGCAAAACAAATTTAAAAATGAAAGGATTTCAGTGGTGAGCTCATCAATCATCTCGCAAATGAAACAAATTAATGGGATGAAAAGGAAGTGAACTGTACTCTGAGGAACTTAACACAAGGTAAGTTCAGTTCAATACAGTTAATGTCAAAGGTAGATTAATTCTGTGATATAAATTCATATTTACACACTCTAAAATGCTGTCTTCCTACCTCAGATTGTGATGAACTTTGAATGCGACACCAGATACTCATAAGTCAAGAACCGAATGAAAGACCCTTTTCCAGAGTACAGATTATGGAGGGGTTTGCAGAACTAATGGAGCAGTTTTTTTTTCTTCTTGGAGTGCCAGAGCTTGTGAGTAAACACTGTTACATTGTGTGTTAAATAGTTTTGAGATCAATTTTAATGAACAAGTTTAATGAACTTGTATTGCTGAAAATGTGTTATTTGGAAACTTACACATGAAGTAAACAAAATGTTTTTTTGGATTTAGGATGCTGAAAACTTGGTGAAGTACACAGAAACATCATTAAAACAAATAGCCCAAAAAAGGGAAGGAAAGAAGGAAGTGCTCCATGACAGTCTCATTGGACCAGCAGAGGAAACTGCAGAAGGTAACTACTCCCTATATTACATCCCATATCCTCCAAACACACACACACTTTAATATTGATTATAACTGTAATTCTATTTGATGACTTATGTTAATTGGTTAAAAGTACTCAACATTAAAATATTGTTTTACAGAAATCTAAAGGTCCTACACCAACCAGGATTCAACAGCTCTCCTGATTCCACCTACTGTAGGCTTGAAGTGTCAGTATACAACACTCACTCGCTACCCTTCGACTTCCTCATTTATCAGAGGCACCACAGTGAAGTGAATCACCAATTCATCTGCCCTTTCCAGCCACAACCCAGCACTTGGAAACACCCATATTCTCTTACATCTACACACATTCACTCACTATGGCCAATTCACCTATACCGTACACATGCTTTTGGACTGTGGGGTCAACTGAAACACCCAGAAGAAACCCACAAGAAAACTGGGAGAACTTGGAAACTCCACACAGAAATGCCAACTGGCCCAGTCGGGACTCGAACCAGTGACCTGCTTGATGTGAGGTTAAAAATTATGTATAAAAATGGATGTTGTGATGACCAATACATACATGTACCATCCACTTTTTGAAATTGTAGTGTTATTTAATAGATGCATTGATATTGTTTTGTGTATTGTTTCCATCTGCATTGTGATATATTTCTCTTCCGTTTAGAGATGTGTGAAAGTTAAGCTCTGTATTTGCTCAAACAGTAAAAAAGCGTATTAAAGTGAAATCATTCCAATTACATTGTTGAATGTCATTAAACTGTTAAGGTAGATCTGCTGTCCAATGCAAAGTATGCAGAGGTGCAATTTTAAGTATTATTTAAAAAATATTTTGTATAATGGATTGAATAAATTTAAACAATTTGAATTGTCTGGATTGGTTTTATTTTTTATTCATTAATAAGTAGCAATAATTCATTAATAAATAAAAAAGAACCCTTAAATGGTTCTAAATAGAACCATCTAACTTGAATTCAAAGAACCATTTGGGGTTCTATTTAATGAACCCTTAAAATGGTTCTATATAGAACCTTTTTGGGGTTCCATATATGAAGCGCTCGATAGAACCATTTTTGGTTCTATATAGAACCGTTTGTTTTAAGAGTGTAAGGAAATAAGGTAAGGAAATATTTTAAGGTGTGTTGTTGGTTGCGGAGTTCCTATATTTTAAAAAAGAGAAGAAAAAAACCCTGCAAGTTCTGAAAGATATCAAGCCTCAGCTAGGGCAGAAAAAGTAACTCAAAAGTAATGTAACACATTGTGACTCCATTTTTGGGGAGTAATTTAATATTGTTATGCATTACTTTCTAAAGTAACTTTCCCCAACACTGCTCATTAGTATATAGGATGTTAGTCTTGTTTTTGAACCTTACACTATGCTGACACATTTGTGGCTCCACCACATTGGCACATTTGTAGCTTTGGCCTTTTGAAAAGAGGGCTGGGAGCACAATCTCATTTGAATTTAGAGACAGTCACAAAAAAATGTCACAAATAGGATGAAAGCCTAAAAAGGCACTAAAAGGACACAATCTAGAGACATCAGAGACTTAGGCCCTGTATACACTAGTGCGTTTTAGTTTTAAAGCGGCGTTTTAGCATAAAAATTATCCGCGTCCACACTAGCGTTTTCACCCAGCGTCTCAACAGATATCCGTCTTCACTACTCCACCAGAAACGTATATCACGTGACCATTCACCCACTCTGGGCATGCACATTCAAGTATAAACAGGAAGCATGCGTCTCGCTCGGCATTTGGTTATTATTAGTCAACAAACGCTGGTTGAACGATGAACGCAATGGCAAAGAAAGCAAGAGAGGTCTTTTTGTGGACAGACGACGAGGTTGAGTTGTTACTTAAAGTAACAAATGAATATAAAACATCCATGGCTATCGAAAAAACAGTGTTTACAGTGAAGGCTGGTTTTGCCGTCTTCTGGTGGCATTATAGACGGCTTGACGAATAAGGGAAGGATACGCAATGACCCAAAGCCCCAATCACGAAGCGGATCTCAGCAGCCACGTCTTTGTTTTCAAATGTCAAACGTTTTCCCACATCCACACAGAGACGCAGCAGCAGTGTTTTAGAATGAAAACGGCCTCTTCAGCATTTCCAAAACGCTCCGTTTTTATGAACGCTCCGTTCAAAATCTCCGGCGTAGTGTGGATGGATGGCGTAACCATTGCAAAACATATGCGTTTTAAAACGAAAACGCACTAGTGTAAACGGGGCCTTATTTTACCATATATTATTACCATAATTTGTCCTTTTAAAAAGGGTACTTATGACCCTTTTCATATGATTTAAAATCATATCCCTAATTTCCCCAAAATATATCTGTGCAATTTTAGCTTAAAATCTAAACAAAACAGAAACTTCAATCTTTAAACAGCAAATAAAGCTAAAAGCAAGCAAAATCAATAAACGGACCGATGAACAGAATTAACTAATATGGGATAGCAAGGTGGGAGGGACTAGATAACAGACTGAAGAGCACAAAAACAAAACCCATACTCACATCAAACTGGACAAGAACATGTGGCCAAAATAACTCATTAAGCGCTATTTTACATAATTTCAACAAAACCCAATAGCATGCAAGCTCATGTAAGCATGAGCCACATGCTACATACAGTGGCAAGTTAACACTGAACATGACACACGAGCATATGATCAGTGAAAAAACACCTATTGTGCACTCATATATGTGGAATTGTTAGCCCTGATGTCAAACCAAAACTGAAACCAAAACTGAAACCAACTTAAAAAGAGTGCCAAGACTGAACAGCGTACTGCAGGCAACCCAGGTTTGCTTGAGCTTGCATGGCTGTGTTAGAATTGGCTGTGTGAGATTTGGCTCAGCGGAAGCATTTAAAGGTTAAACAGGAGAGGTGCCTGAGAATTTAACCTTGTGGGACTCCACATGTCATGGGTGTCCCTTTTTTAATATGGACAATTCTAACATATACTGTAGTTTGATTACTGGTGTAGGGATGAAAATTATTATATGCATTTGTTTATATGGCAGAACATGTGTTTTTCCCCAAAGAGAACTCACACAAACTCCTGATGAAATCAGGAACTGCTTTGTGGACTGTGGGGGTTTGATGATGTGTCGATTGGTCAGTTTGAATGTCTCAGGTTTTAGGCTTTGGTCACATGGTCAAGAAGGGTACAAAAGAAGGTGTTATACGAAGCTCTGGCTCTTTCTTCTCTGGCTCTGGCCTTCTCTGGGCTCCTGCTCTGGCTCTCTATCTCTCTCCCTCCCCCTCTCTCTCTCTCTCCCTCTCTCTCTCTCAGGTAACTTTAATTTACATTTAAGCTGGGTACAATTATTATCATGTTTTTATCATTTCATGTTTTATTGTTTCATACAGTTATTTGTAACTAATTCAGTTGTAACCATAGAGAATTATTGTCATTAAATCATCTCATTTTCAAGTATTTGTCAATTACTTTTGATTTAACATCAACATTTAATGGCTCCATATTGCAATACAATATAATCACATAATAGCGACGCTCTCCCACATTTAAAGCTATTAATACTGCCCTTATTTCCGCTTTTGGTATAAGTTTGCAGAAGGATGGTTTTGACTAGAATGTACAGTTTTTTACCATCATACTGATAACTTTTTAGTCATTCGGCAGAACTACAGTTCAGAACCGCTGTAGTTAAAAAAACCAGCCTTACACTGGCATCTAAATGCAATTTAATGTACACAAGCTGTTGTTCTGTTTTAAAAAACCTAACTAATTTAGCATCACATTATTATTTTGGCCAAATAAATATTATCTACTGCACCAAATTGCAAATGTTTCCACAGTTTGGCTCACTGAATATTTGTGTGTGTGAGAGAGATATATTTTTGCCATGTTTATTTTATTTTATTTACATATTTATCATTTAAACATCCACATTAACAATGTATGTAAAGTTGTCACTTGCAGTTGTCAAGTGTGCTTTTAGACTAGACAGAATTTTCCATAAGTCTGGGAACAAACTGAAAATCAATATGCAGACAGATGAAAGTACCCTAACAGTTTACTGGCCTGTTTTTTCCAATTTATCCTTCAGTCTTGTCTGTCAAGGACATTTATGAAAAGATCTTTCCAAATGAAATTTCTCACAATTTAATCCATCACAATGCGATTTTATATCTCAACGTGCATGATGTGTTTTTCATATTATCTTACAATTGGCCTATTTCATTGAGATGTAAATGGAGCTACTAGTATAACAAACGGAATGGACAATCAAACCAAAAATGTATATCTTGTTTCTTATGAATAGGATTAACATATAGAGGAATGTTCTAGCAATTGTACATACTGAACACGTTATCATTCATTCATTCATTTTCTTTTCGGCTTAGTCCCTTTATTAATCCGGGGTCGCCACAGCGGAATTAACCGCCAACTTATCCAGCATTTGTTTTACGCAGCGGATGCCCTTCCAGCCACAACACATCCACACATTGTCATTCACACACATACACTACGGACAATTTAGCTTACCCAATTCACCTGTACCGCATGTCTTTGGACTGTGGGGGAAACCGGAGCACCCGGAGGAAACCCGCGCAACCACAGGGAGAACATGCAAACTCCACACAGAAATGCCAACTGGCCCAGCCGGGGATCGAACCAGCGACCTTCTTGCTGTGAGGCGAACGTGCTAACCACTCGGCCACCGTGGCGCCCTGAACACGTTATCATCTTGGAATAATATTTTAATGAGAATATGATTTATGGATCATAGAGTGATGTGTATTTAAACATTCTCGAAAAAAGAATCTATTACTGAACATGAATTTAATTACATGTTAGGTTAAAAAAGAATACATATTCAGGGCAGAAACTGGGACAGTAATATGTTGGATTTTTAAAATAGCTTTTATTGTTTTGCATGTAGTAATAGTAGTGGACTGTATTATATTATATACATGCTTTTTAAGGTAAGTTATACTGTTCATCAAGGCAGCATTTATTAAATGTTAAATTGTTAAATATTTATTTAGTTTTAAATAACGGCTTTCTTATTGTATGTATTTTCAAATGATTACTCCAGTAATTATTGCTTTTACTATTACCATTCATAATAGTAGTTGATGATGATAATAATAATAATAATAATAATAATAATAATAACTAACATTAGAGTGATTTCTGAAGGATCATGACACTTTTTTTCTTCCTCTTTAAAATCACTGGAATAAATTATTATATATGTATATATGTATGTATGTATATATGTATGTATATATGTATATTATAGTTGAAATCAGAATTATTAAACTCCCTTTGTTGTTTTTCTTTTTTAAATATTTCGTAAATGATATTTTACAGAGCAAGTGATTTTTCAGTGTGTCTGATAACATTTTTCTTCTAGAGAAACTATTATTTGATTAATTTTGGCTAGAATAAAAGCATTTTTTTAACCATTTTAAGGTCAAAACTATTCTCTTTGAGCTAATTTTTTTTTCAATATCTACAGAACAAACCATCGTTATACAATAACTTGCCTAATTACCCTAACCTGCCTAGTTAACCTAATTAACTTAGTTAAGCCTTTAAATGTCACCTTAAGCTGTATAAAAGTGTCTTGAAAAATATATTGTAAAATATTATTTACTGTCATCATGGCAAAGATAAAATAAATCAGTTATTAGAAATAAGTTATTAAAACTATTATGTTTAGAAATGTTGAAAAAAATATTCTCTCCATCAAAGGAACAACCGTCAACTGTATGTGTAAATATGTGTGTAGGTGTGTGTGTGTTTGTGTGTGTGTGTGTGTATGTATATATATATATATATATATATAAATATTTTCACATTATCCAGTTTACTATAATCACAGTGAAGGAATGAATTAGTGTCTAGCACTGTGTGTTCTTAAAGGATGTGCACTTTGTTTATGGTTTTTTTACACGCAAAACAGTGTGAGATAATTATATCATTAATAACAACATCCCTCAGAATATAAAGAGATCAAATATGCTTTCATCGATGGTTGTACAAAATGTTCAGTTTCAAAAAAGAAAAAGAAAGGAACGAGAAGAAAAAAAGAAACTGTGGGGGAAGAGAAGAATTCAAAATGTCACTACGATTGTGAACCATGACCCATCAGTTGCTATGGTTACACAGGAAAAAAACAATCTTTTAAGAAACACCTATAACAACCTATGTTACAAGATGTTAATGTTAGAAAAACACATTTTGAATGTTTTAATATCTGACAATGAACCCACTTTTTTATGTTGATTTAAAAATATTTTTACAGTATTAGAATTTAAAGAGCCATCAAAGTAATAATAACAAAATATGAGAACTCCTTCCCCTTAATGAAGGAAATTTAAAATTCAGCTCTGCCATTTCTTTGACTTTCACTGGGTCACCTTCATGAAAAATGACACCCTTCAGAAAGGACAGAATGTAATGCATCTTCTCCATTAGCCACTTTGCAGTGTTTTAGCCTGGTTTGTCTCATAAGCGGAAGTGCTTTTGTGGACGAGTAACAAGATGGAGTGTTGTGTTTAGAGGAACCGCAGCTGATTATTTTCCACTACAAGAGTTCCCGTGTCGCTGTTATATTGCTTCTATGCATTTTACTTGGCTATATGCTACATTTATTATGTACCTGTTTTTGATTAGCAAACTTCAAACAACGAGGAAGTACCTCACACATCCATCTTCCAAATAATGTTTTTGGCTCACCCTAAATCGCTACACTTTTCCTATAATATAATGTTTATATTTCAGATGTGTCAAGGCAATTTTCTTTGGAAATTGCCCTCATATGTCATTTGCAGACAAGTCATATCAATCCATAAAAAGAGAGTAGTTTTGAGCTCTGACTAGTAGCATGAATTACTTTGATTAAAACTGTTACAATGTGGCAATTTCATCTTTGTTCTTCTAGATGGACCCAATTTGTCATTTTCAGCTAACGTTTTATCTCATTGGTTAGTTTAACCAGGTTTCTGGATTCCAGTCGCATCACTCTTTCATTAAAATGGACAGGCATCAGCTCTGTGTGCTTACTGTGGCTTACTTTGTAATTATTGTTTAAAATTTTTGAGCAAAAGAGTTAAGATATTTGTACATGCTTTGTTCTGAAATATGTTCTTCCAACTAATTTTTTAACTAGGTGTTTCATTTTTGCACCAAGTTAACCCACTATTTGAGAAGCATTAGACAAAACAATCAGTGCTATTTTCACCTGCTGTAAAACTCATACAGTCTGATAAAGTTAGTCCTTTGGGCCATATTGCTTTCTGACCACAAGTGAACTGCTCCAGAGTTCATTTTTGTTTAGACAGTCTTGTATTGATTGTTTTGGTGCAAATCTATGGGCGTTTGCCTTGTTCACATATGTCAAATCGAACCCAGCTACTGTATGAGAGAAAACTAGTTCCAAAATCAGGAAACGGGTTTAAACACACTAACATTCTAACTCTTTCCACCTTTAAACCTTTTATAATTAAAGGAAGAAAATAAAACTGAGGTGATTGTTTTCAGCCCATCTGAAAATTTGAAAGCTTTTAAAAAGCCTTTAATTTTGACATGGGACCTTTATCAGATTTTTTTGCAAGTACGAAATTTGGGTGTTCATTTTGGTGACTCGATAAAATTCGCCAAACAAATCTCCACTGTGATTGGTTTGAATGTGCATAAGCTTCGTACACTTGTAAAAATTAAAGACTTTCTCACTGACAAGACATTTGAGACCGCCATGCATAATTTTATCTACTTTTTATACAGTAACTCTTTGTACTGTGGCTTCTCCAAAGCGTAAAATACTCATCTTCAATTAATCTAGCTGCTCCTAGATTCCTTTTAAAAAAGAAATACAGTAGGGGATCACATCTCTTTCTATCGAAAGGCACTTCACTTGACTGCCTGTTCAATTTAGAATACATTTTAAAATCCTAATGTTTGTTTCTAAATATCTGCACTGTCAAGCACCCATCTATTCATCCGAATTGTTATATCAATATACCCTCTTGAAAAGTCTAAGATCAAGCATAGAGGTGATTATGGTTTCTCTGTAATTTGGTCTCGCCTTTGGAAAGTCACTTTTAAAAACCCACTTGTTTTTAGTGGCCTATTATGACTTTTATTTTAGCCTGTGTCATGTCTTTGTGTTTTTATTTTAATTATTTTTTTCTTTCTCTCTGTTTGTATTTCTAGTTTTCTGATGCTGTAAATTACTATGGTTAGTCTTTTGGCTGTTTTAAACATGCTATAAATAAATTAAACTTGAAACTTTCCATCTAAGTTGGCTATTACAATATAATAAGTATATAAAATAATTGTATAATGATAATAATACATTTTTATATTTTATTATGTACACCTGTTTCGTGTTAATTGATGACACCATATAAGCCGGATGGTATTATGTTTTGTTACATTTAGGAAAACACTGTGTTGGAAACAGTGTTGGATAAGCTAGTTAAAAAGTAATTAATTACTAATTAACTTATTACAATTGTACTTAAATTATGTGTCTAATTATTTTGTCTAAATAGTAATTTAGTTATTCAGTAAGTAATTTGATTGCTTGACTCAATGCAACTTAACATCCCTTTAAATCACAGTGCATAGACAATGTTAAGTAAAAAAAAAAAAAAAACTTTATTCTTTGAAGAAAAGCTTTATATGAAAAAAATATTATTGTTGTTTTTATACTATAAATGCTATAAAACCCCAAGCATTTCAAAGTAATGACAATGATATTCACTTATATTTCATTTGTTTCTTAGACAATTCATTGTTTTTTAGGCATAAATGCAACTGGCCAGTAAATGGAACATTCTTTAGATCTAATGATGTAAAACAATTACACTGCTACTCTGAATTTATTAGGCATGTGTAATTCATTTTCTTTTCAGCTTAGTTCCTTTATTAATCTTGGGTCACCATAGTGGAATAATCTGCCAACTTATCCTGCATATGTTTTACGCAGCGGATGTCATTTCAGCAGCAACCCATCACTGGCAAACATCCATACACACTCATTCACACACATACACTACAGACAATTTAGCTTACCCAATTCACCTATACCACGTCTTTTGGAGGAAGGAAGGAAACCCACGCAAACACGAGGAGAACACGCGAACTCCACACAGAAATGCCAACTGAAGCAGCGACCTTCTTGCTGTGAGGCGAACTTGCAAAATGTAAATAACAAAAATAAATACAATTACTCTGCTTCTGTGAACTTATTTATATAACTATTTAATGTATGTACAGTATTAAGGCTAGTAGATTATATTTAGCTGTAATTAAATGTAAAAAACAGTAACTACAGTAAGCACTTTGCAACTAATTACAGCCAACATTGCTTGTTATCCATGTGTTTGTCAGTGTAATTCTGTTAGACTTCAGGAACAAGCAGGAGTCCACAATAAAATAAAATAATGTTTTTTTCTGAATCAAATATAGAGTTATTATACATAACAATTCACTTCAGACAATTATCTATGAATTATCTCTGTTTTTTAAATCACAAAACATAGTTTTTTTTTGCCTTCAACAAAACAACTAATGTTTAAAATGACACTATCATGTAATTAGAAAGCTTGTTTAAATTGAATGGCCAAAATAGAGTTAAAGGGGTGGTCCAGAGTGTGTTTTTAAGGCATGGTTGTGTTTTTTTGATGCAAAGCAATGTATACTCAAGCTTCATTTGTAAAAAAATCATGGTTTTTTTTTTCTTACTTACTTTTTTTTTTATCTTACTTTGACTATATGCTGCTACTCAGCTAACATGAAAACGGCTGTCATATTTCTTAGTTCCTCTAAAAGAACCGCCCTTAAGAGGCTCTGATTGCTCAGCTAACATAACAGATCGGCTCCACGTCACCAAGAAAAGTCACACCCTTACAAGCACGCACTTTTACCCTGTGTAAATACTGTCAGTCAGAGTAGCTGTTAGCCCTATCAGTTTGAGCCTGAATCAGACAGAAAATAACACAGCTGAACCTCATGCCTTCTCTCGAAAATAAAATCTGACAAGTGTCTTTCACATATATTAGGACTAAGCATGTGTGAGTAATATGAGACGTTCACATTTCTAGATGTAGATTATTTCTAGATGTTCATTATTTGAGATGTAGAATGCATGGAAAGCAGCTGCATAGAGAGACACTGCTCCTTCTTTAAGGAGTTTTTAGCTGATTCCAACACTGAACTGGGAGAGATTCCGGAAGCTGTCCTTTGTCAAATGATATAGAGCTATATATTTTTATAATTCTCTGGAACATAATTAAAATAAAATTGTAAGCACTTACTTAAATGCCCAAGTACAGAAACAGAATAATCTCTGTCGAAATGGCAGCATTTGGACACCATCTTAGCTTTCTTTACTATAACAAAACAGCGCCTCTGATCATGCCCCTTTGCTGCGCAGGGTGTGTGCACATGGTGAATTCGCATAATCTGAAGCATTTGTGATCACACTAACCCAGATGTATTTTTTTGTAGTTCCCAAACTTCGTTTGCTGCAAGCTTTGCTAAGCTAACCATGTTAAAAGCCAATGTCTCCCTTTACATTGAACTTTGAGCGTATTACATTCAGATATGGTGTTTATTTTCACACAGCTACATTACACATGGACTAAAGTTTAAAATATGATATTGTAGTGGATCACCCCTTCACAGTTTCTTAAATATTGAGGATTTGTTCACTGATATAAGTCATACGACCTAATTATGGTCATACGCTCTCTCTCCCTCTCGTGTTTTTCCAAACGTGTATGACTTTCTGTCTTGTGTTGTGTGGAAATGTCAGTTGCTTTGTCCTTATAAAACACCATTGTATCCTACTGATTTTCTTCGGATTTTCTGATTTCAGTAATGACTCTCCATTCATGAAAATTGAATGAAACACATTAACAAAAGCATGTTTAGGGCATTTTGTGTTGTCACGACAACAGTCAGCAGCCTTTTACAGATATTGAAACTCTATCATTTAGGTTACCGTTATTACAGTTAAAAGCAGACATTTCAAAACTCTTTATAAATGAGTCACAATACATTCACATCAACTGTGTCATTGTCCACAATCATTTTAGTTAATGAATGCCTTCATACCACAGCTGATAGCATTGTTTTGTGTGGCATCATGACCGTGTCAGTGGGTCAGAAAGACTGAATGGGGAATCTGCAACTGACAAAACAACTCAATCTTCTCAGAAAAGGAATAATACACAGACCGACAACAGAGCAGAACTGGGGGGCTGTATGTGTTTGTCTGTGTGAACAACAATATACATGTATTTGTAAGTGGTTAGTATTGTTAACCAATGAAAGAGTCCAAGGAGAAATGTTGTTTTTAGTCACAGAGACTCAGAGGGAAAACTATATCAATATTGCTCTTAATGTTAAGCTGTGGAGGGAATATACTGTAACATGCACTAGAGTTGTATTTATGCTTCTGGCAATGTCAAGATGAGGATGGAAATGGCAAAAAAGGAGCAGAGGACATTCAAGTTTACATTTAATGAAAGAAAAATAAGTCCAACTGGCAGGAATATGATGCTAGCCACACTGCATGTCCCATGCTAAACCAAATACTCATGTTTGATGAAAAAAAAAAAATCAAGATCACACTTTATTTTGATGGTCCGTTTGTTGAATTTAAGTTACATTGCAACTAATTCTCATTAGATTATAAGTAGACTGTTAGATTGGGGTTAGGGTTAGTGTAAGTTGACATGTACTTGCAAAGTTTGTTATAGTTAATTAAATGTCTGTATCAACAGATATTAAGTAAACAGTCTACTAATAAATGGACCATTGAAATAAAGTGTTACCAAAATTAAGTTAGGAATTAGTGCACATCTAACAAAAAAAAAACTCATATGCTAATACTACACTGTTTACATACTCTTCTGTTAGACGGCTACAGTACTTGAATATCTGTTGCTTAAATAAGAAATGTTGCTTCAGGTTTAGTAATATTTTGCATCTTTTTTTACGCTCAAGTTTTCAAGTTTTCACATTCAGCTCTAAGCTGCACAGTAGTCTAACTTCTTACTAGATTCCAGATTTCACATCCATCCACCCAATAATACGTTTATTTTATACAGCACCTCTCCAATGCTCCAATGCTTTACAACAAAAGTAAGAAAACAGGACAATAACAAAGTCAAACAAAACAAATAACAAAGACAAAAGAAAAGTAGCAAAAAGGAAAGAACTTAATGATTGTAACATTTAGAAAATAAGTGAGTTTTAAATAGAGACTTAAACTTCAGCAGAGTGAGTGTGGAAGAGAGTTCCAGAGATTTGGTGCAACAACAATGAATATACTGTACACTAAATCCAACACTAAGTCTGTCTGTCTGTACAGTATATACAATGACCAGCCACTTTATTAGGTACACTTGTGCAACTGCTTGTTAACGCAAATTTCTAATCAGCCAATCACATGGCAGCAACTCATTCCATTTAGGCTTGTAGACATGGTCAAGACGATCTGCTGCAATTCAAACTGAGCATCAGAATGAGGAAGAAAAGTGATTTAAGTGACTTTGAACGTGGCATGGTTGTTTGTGCCATATGAGCTGTTCTGGGTATTTCAGAAACTGCTGATCTACAGGGATTTTCATGCACAACCGTCTCTTTGGTTTACAGAGAATGGTATGAAAAATAGAAAATATCCAGTGAGCTGCAATTCTATGGGCACAAATGCCTTGTTGATGCCAGAGGTCAGAGGAGAATGACCAGACTGGTTCCAGCTGATAGAAAGTCAACAGTAGCTCAAATAACCACTCGTTACAACTGAGACATGCAGAAGAGCATCTCAACGAGCAACACGTTGAACCTTGAAGCGGATGGGCTAGAGAAGCAGAAGACCACACTGGGTGCCACTCCTGTCAGCTAAGAACAGAAAACTGAGGCTACAATTTGCACAGGCTCACAAAATTGGACAATAGAAGATTGGAAAAACATTGCCTGGTCTGATGAGTCTCCATTTCTGCTGCGACATTCGGATGGTAGGGTCAGAATTTGGCATCAAAAACATGAAAGCATAAATCCATCCTGCCTTGTATCAACAGTTTAGGCTTGCGGTGCTGGTGTGGGGGATATTTTCTTGGTACACTTTAGGCCCATTAGTACCAATTGAGCATTGTGTCAATGCCACAGCCTACCTGAGTATTGTTGCTGACCATGTCCATCCCTTTATAACCACAATGTACCCATCTTCTGATGGCTACTTCCAGCAGGATAACACGCCATAATCACATGTCATAAAGCATGAATCATCTTAGACTGGTTTCGTGAACATATAATGAGTTCACTGTACTCAAATGGCCTCCACAGTCACCAAATCTCAATCCAGTAGATCCCCTTTGGGATGTGGTGGAACGGGCGATTTGCATCATGGATGTGTGTGATGCTATCATCTCAGTATGGACCAAAATATCTGTGGAAAATTTCCAGTACCTTGTGTGTACCCGGTACACACATAAAGTAGCCGGTGAGTGTATACGATCTGTACAGACATGTAGAGCAGTTTTATCACATACTCATTTCTGAGAGATAATCAGTGTCCCGCTTTTGCAAACCAAAACATTTTTGTTCACACACTGTCCTTCCCATTAAGCACTCACTCATTCACTCACTCAAAAGACTGAAAAGTTCTCAATAGAGCTCGGCTCTTATTAGATTATTGATGCCACCTGTGTGGGTTTGGCTGATTTGTAATATATTTCTGTGCTCTCTCTGTCTCTCTTTTTTTTTTCTCTCTGTCTGCCCACTAATCTCCATATAAGCACTCTCTGATCCACTTTCTCTCTCCTCTCTACTGTCAGGGCCAGGAATGGACTGATGGGATAAAATGAAGCGAGGGGAAAGGAGGACGGAGCCAGTGAAAGCCAGACACACAGGGTGAGCATGTCAGCAGTTTAAGTCCAAACTGTCTCCTGAGAATCGACTATATCAGCTCATAAAAGGCACAAAGAATATCAGATGAACAGCTGATGGAAAATGTACTGAAAGATCATTATAGCCGCTGATAAAAATAGCCTGCCGGGTTCTATTGAAGGAGTACTTTGTACTTTCATTTCATCTGAACTTTTTTCTTCACGCGCTCAGAATTGTTGAGTTTAATTATATTTATTTATATACTCAAACTTTCTTTTTTTTGTTTTACTTCATGAGGCTTTAAAGAAATGTACAGACAATAAGTTTATATAGTCATAGGATTCTAGAAATAATAATGCGTTAAAATTCTAGAAAAAAAAAAGATATTAACATTTCCAATCAATCAATCAATCAACCAATCAATCAATCAATCAATCAATCAATCACATCACACTGAATGTACAGTATTAGGAGAAAGCATAAAATAAAATTGTGAACAGAAATCTATAAAGATGAAATTTTTTTTTGCAAGATATAACTTTTAGTTCAATCTTTTTTTATTGGTCTTTTGTATGACAATACAAATTAAATATTGATAGGTAAACGGTAATATATTGTCCATTATTAATCCCATCTCATTCATTAACTCAATAAAACAGCAGTAAATAAACAAATGCATAAATACCAAATTAAGAAAATTAAATACATAAGAACATGCCATCAGAATAACTGGATACAGATGAGAAAAAAATAAAAATAAAATAAAAATAATAAAAAACAAAGCCTTCTAATAAAAAGGTTAATGTTACAGGTTGCCAGCACCAGGTGTAATAGGCAGGCCTTTGATGTAATCAAGAAAGGAATTTCAATTCTTATAAAAGGAATCCAGTGAGCCAGAGCCATCTCAGCTTTTCAAGTCTGATACAGTAAAAAATGTCCTGTATCCACTTGCCGTGTAGGAGGGAAGTGTGTTTCCACTTTAAAAGTATGGCACGTCTGGCTAGAATTGTAGAATTGTATATTGTATAATTGTATATTGAAGATATAATTTTTACTTAAATTTACATGGATTCTTATTTTTGAAAATGCAGCAGTATTGTCCATGTTCCATCAGAAATATATAAAAAATCTTAATTTTTAAAAAGGGGTGAAATAATAATAATAATAATAATAATAATAATAATAATAATAATAATAATAATAATAATAATAATAATACTTTATTATTATATAAATAATAATTTATTCCTTAAACTGTAGATCTTTCTTGTTAGGGTGAACCGCATCTTTAATTTTTCTTCTCTTTAATTTTTCAAGCCTCTGAGCTATGTAATTTGTTGCACCTGATCTGTGTTTTACACCCGGGTGCTTTGGAGCTGCATTTTCAGTCTCCTGCGGGAGCCTAACAACTCAGAGCCTTCAAAGAACTGCATTTAGACTGACTGACGGGATGAGACTCGACAGCGAGCGATCAACTTATGTGTCCTTCACTTCATCGCTCCCTCTCCTCCTCTCTCACGTGCTCTCTCTCTCCTTTTGCTGAATGATAGTGGGATCACATTACAATGTTAGATTCATTCTCTTTCATTTGTATGGACACAAAACATTGAAAGCAAAAACGTACGCATGTGTGTTCATGGTCTGTTAAACACTGACCAGCAAAGTGATTAATTAAACACTGGACTGTTTATTTAAAGTGTAAACATTGTGTATTTTTATTAGTGCTGTCAATCAATAAAAAAAAAGCTAATTAATAGCGCATTTTTTGCAATTAATCACGATTAATTGCAATTAAAAGACTAAAACTTGCTTGGCTATTCAAACATAAAATTGTAAATTAATGTAAACTCAAGACAAATAAACTATTTAAATACAAAATACGATTGTTTATTAGAATTTTTGTTTAACCTGCTTCATGTTAACAACATACTTGCAGTAAACCATCAAGCAACCTCAAACTGTTGGCTTGAACGCCATATTTATTACAGAAATAAAAACACAGGCATGTAAAGCCCATTTGAATTTCAATATAATCAATGGCAATAATAAAAAATGATTTCCATGTTTGATTCTATGTGGACTGCAAAAAATAAAATAAAAATATAAGCATTGCAAATATAGAAATTGGAAATTTATAATAAAATAATGAATACAAACATTTTTACGCATTGAAAAGTTGTATTGCTAAGAGTTAGGAACAAAAAGTAGAAACCATTTTGCTTGGTCCTCCTTTACATTCGGAAAGTTGCTGAGACAGCCCTTTTCTTTTGAATAATATGACCTGAGAGTGAGAACAGTCTCTCACAAATAGGGTTGGGTACCGAAACCTGTATGTACCGGATCGAATGAGCATATGAATTTTAGTGCCTAATTTCAGTGCCGCAAGAAGCATCAATAGGTACTGTACATAAAAGGCACACATAGGTACGCAATGTATCCCAACAAAGACTATGGATTCCTACAGGGACTTTGATCGCACAATCTTTAAACATGTAATTCTAAACAACTTTGAGGGATATGGACACCGTCGGGGATGTTAGGCATTTGTACTTGTTGCTAGGGAATGCTCGCAGTACAGCGGTGAGCGGCTCTCTTCAGATTCATCAACACGCATGATCGCGTTCATCAAATTTGCTTAAACTAACCATTTTGAAGTATGGCTGCATTTTACAGGCAAGGATTCTGACACAGCAACGTGAAGCAGATGCTTTACAAAAGTTGCGTGTAAAGGTGAAACACATTAAACTTAAGGAAACATTTGGGCACATGGAATGCACTGTCTTTGACTACTTGCAGCATGATCACTGAGTATGTGCACTTTCACTGAGTTTGTTTACATGGACACCAATACTTCAATTTTAATATGATTAAGACAATCCTCTGATTAAGATTAAGAACAGCCATTTTTGATAAGGCCTACTTTAAAGGACCACAGACACCTTCATCACAAAATGCGGAGGGTTTTTCTTTCCATTTGGCACGCGGTATCAAACTCCACTAAAATATCCACTCTTCCAGCAGTCCTTATACTTAATACTCGTATTAATACCTCAGTTTATTATGAGGCATGAACAATATGTTGCCGAATGAAAGTGAAATTGCCGAACTGCGCCTGAAATTACATTGAAATCTAGAGGGAATGTGTGTACCGTGGTGACGCAACGTTATTCGTTTTACATTGAAACTTTCCATCTAAAAGTCCTTCCTTGGTCTTATCCATATTTCTTTGCATGTCGGACACACATCAGCCACAACAGGAAATTAAAAAAAAAACTGCAACCACGTTAATTGCGTTTTTTTTTTTTTACTTATGCATTTGCGTGCCAATATTGACAACACATTTTTTTATTAATTTAGTGCAAGGTTAGCACTGTCACCTCACAGCAAGAAGGTTGCTTCGAGCCCCGGCTGGCCCAGTTGCCACTTTTTTTGTGTAGTGCATGTTCTTTCTCTGTTTGTGTGGGTTTCCTCCGGGTGCTCCCGTTTCCCAAATACATGTGCTATAAGTGAATTGTGTAAATATGTGTGTGAATGTGAGAGTGTATGGTTAATTCGCAGTACTGGATTCTGACATGAAGGGCAATCGTTGCATAAACCATATGCCGGAATAGTTGGCAGTTCATTCCACGGTGGCAACCCCTGATAAAGACTAAGCTGAAGGAAAATTATTGATTATTGGTTCACTTTTTTTTCTCAATAATCTTATTAGGGTTTAAACATGGATGCTTCGCTTGTAACAGTTGTGATATGAGACTCTTCACTCTGAAAGCTCTTGAATAACTTTATCCTCTGAAAGTGGTTTTCATCCGTGTTTACGGTCGATCAGCTCTGCAGGCATAACCTCTCAAAGACAGAAAGCTAAAATGGAGATTCTCAGAAAGAAGGCATATCCAATCTTAAGCATTTGATCTCTTAGATCTCACATGTTTTTCAGAAGCTTGATGAAAACATGTTTGCCGTTAGCCTGAATCGTGAAGAGATTCTGCAGGTTTATGCAGGACTGAATAGAAAATACATCAATTTCATCCTTTAAGCATTCTCAGCTGTAGGAAACACAACATTTTCACAGACAAAATCATCAGACATATACCTAGTTTCAAAGAAAAATCCCAATATTTTAGCAAAAAGAAAAAAAATGCAGTTTCTTAAAAATGCTGTGCTGTTTTCAGAACAATTCCAACAGGCACAGGAAGTCAACATAATGTCAAATTGGCAGTGTACCCCAACGTTTTGGGGAAGTTGCATTTTGTTTGGATATAAAAATCCACAATTCCGTGTCTATCCAGCATCTAAGGACAACATTATTTTGATGTCCAATGATGGACGTCCTATTTGGATGATTTTAGGTTGTCTAACATCGAGTAGACATCTTAATCATATTGACCATCATATAATCCCATCATATGTCACACAGCATCGATGTCCAACCTAAAATCAACCGAATGTCAACGTATGATGCCCCATTCACACAAGCAGTGACGTTGTAGCTGCCTGTCGCTCTGGGTGGTGATGTGCTTCAAACGTAAGCCTGTGTAGGTATATACAACCAGAAAGGATCACATGAGCACTACTGGTGCTCTTATTGGATTGGATGATTGCTCTTCATTTGCATAAAGTTGAAGGATTTTCAACTTTGTTGCACCTCTCGATACGCCCATCTGGTTGCCAATGATCGCTGTCGCTCGCATAGACGGTGCTTGCCCGGAACTCGCTCTCTCCATCGAAATAAATGGTTGCTTGCCGATTTGCCGCTGCAAGTCGCTTGTAGTGTGAATGAAGCTTAATGTTTTTACAGCTTGACGATGTATGGACATTACCACAATGACATCTATCAGATGTTGGATTTTGGTGGCCATACCTGAATAAATGTCAGTAAGTGATGTCAATATGACAGTATTATAAGATGTTCATTAGATGGTTTAAGACAGGGGTGGCCAACCCTGTTCCTGGAGAGCCTCCCTCCTGCAGATTTCAGTTTCAACCCTGATCAAACACACCTGAACCAATTTTTTAGGACCTGAACAGCACTTGATAATCACAGGCAAGTGTGTTTGATATGGGTTGCAACTGAAATCTGCAGGAGGGTGGCTTTCCAGGAACAGGGTTGGCCACCCCTGGTTTAAGATGTTGGCTCGGCATTGGATTTTGGTCAGTTTCCAAACTCCAACTTAAAATTAACCAAAAAGGACGCCTGTTATTGGATGTCAAAATAACATTGTCCTTAGACGCTGGGTAGACTTTAATATGTCACATCACGTGACCATTTGGTGTCTTATGACATTGTGTGCCTGCTGGGATACGTACAAATAGCATAACACCTAGACCACACCACAAACAGAGACGGGACAAGATTTACAGATTTGGTTTTACTGTTTGTTCTGTAATTTGTTGAGAGACCATTTTGTTGTGATGCAGAAAGGATAATACACCACTGCATGGCACAAAAAATGTCATGTGAACAAAAGATAATCCCCCTTAGGGACAACTGTATATGCAATGATGTAGGAAGTACAGTGCAGTCTTTTTACACCTCCTGACATTCAGGTCTGTTTTGCCACACATTCTCATTCACATCACAACACTTTTTTTCTTCCATTGCAACATTGTGTTGTGTTTTAGCTATATATACAGTATGTGATGGTTCATGTGGTGCACCTTCTTTAGAGAAAGATACAAGCTACACCTGGGATTTGTTAATTGAGAACAGATTTAGAAAAAAAGTCTGATTGAAATGTATAGAAGACATATTATAAGAACGTGTTCAACCATTTTGCACTCATGCTATATGAAGTAATGCTTAAAGGTGCAGTGCGTAAGTTTGACACCCACTGGTTGAACTAGTTATTGCACTGCTGGTTCAAAACACACGCAAGCGCAGGTTGCCAGATTGACGACACCAACAGGAGCGAGTCTGACTGTCGAGCCTAAAGACTGATTTAAGGCTGATTCAAATCATGTTCTAAATGAATGCAATGACACACCATAGATCGAATATTTTCCATATTAAAAGGTTTTGTCCTAACTAACGCCTGAATTATTATTTTTTATTTTAGAATTGGCCTCTATTTCTTGCAGCATCACCTCAGGTACACCTCGTGCTTATTCAGTGTTTAATGGTTATAGTGTGAGTTTGAATACCATTTTACATGACATTTATTGCCATACTACTGAAAGCAGCAGCAGATAGTTCACCTCAGATATCTTGAAAATAAAATAAACTGTTTAAAATTGAACTTCAGAACTCTGACTCAGTGCAAGACAACAATTATCATTGATTCAGCATGTAAATTTAATAATGTTAAAGAGGTTTAATATGTATTAGTTAGATTATAAGCCTTACCATTTCCTTGGAGTGCAGTCGGTGTAATATTATGTGCCACTAAATGGCTGTTTTTAAATTCGTCTGGTGCAAACAGCCAATTGCTTATTACTGAAAATCGTGTCACGTAGCATGTTGTTAGGACAATGGGTTGCAATGTAACCTGCTCACCTAATGTTTGTTTTCGTAGTATTTATATTATTTTCTAGTTAAATACCACCTCACGTGGAACTCTGAATCTGTATCTAATTTTGAATGCTGTTACTGTCCACCAGAGGTTGCATTTCGGTCACAAACACAGAGCCTTTCTGACTGAATGAAAGAAATATGCTGTTTTCCACAAAGACAACCCGTGGTGCTAAAATATAATTGGCTAAACTGGCATTGGGTGTGTTCAAAAAAACAAAACAAAGACAGATGTTCTGGTACAACCAAGCTTCACACATACTTCAGCATTGTTTTTTTCAGATAAATAAGAATGTTCACTTAGCATGTTTCTTAAATATCTGCAAACATATTATGGTATTTATGTGCTTTAGAAGAGTCAGAAACTTACAGCACCTTTAAATGCTGTGTGGAGTGTGAACATAGGACAAAGTGAAGTAAAATAAAGCAAAGCAAAGGTTTAATTTAACAGATTGGAGAGTCTAGATTTAAAAATAAATAAATATATAAATAAAAGTAGCTGCGAAGAGAATTCCTACCAATAAGTGAGATTTTACACTTTTTGTGTAAAATCCGGAGTTTGAACATTGATGATGTTTGTTCACAGTGTGTAAACAACCAGCCTATATTGGTAAAACAAAAATCATTCAGCATGATATAATTATTGTATATTAAAAATGTTTTTAGGTTATTTTGAGTTTAGATTTCACAGACACATTCAGACACAAATACCTTAGACAATACTTCATCTTGTAAACTGGGCCACGTTTGGTTCTCTTTAAATAGCCTGAGTGCAGTATTATGCTAATGTAGTACGCTGTTTATGATTCAGTTTATTTGGTTAGTAATTCAGATTGATGGGATTCAGTAAATTGGTTCAAATTGCTTCAATACTCAAAATCTGGGGGAAAAGCCCAGAGTAATTGGCTGCTTACTGCTGACTGGAAACATCTGTAGAGGAGGTGAACTGTCCACTGATTGACAATCAGATGCGGCTGAAACAGAGGAAGCATTGGGAAATAAAAAGGCTATAGTCAGCTCTTTTAGCTATTTGTTTCTAATTGTTCCATTTCTTTTTTTCCCACCTTCATTTCTTTCTCAAACTGAGCTGTGTGTGAGTTGTTTCCTAATAAAGCAGTGGTTGCTTGGCTCTTGTGTTGACCCAATGTTAAAACATGAATGGGGTGTTCATAAGACTGCCATGAAACATTCATAATCATGATGTGACATGAATATAAAGCATGTGTATGACAACTGACAATAAGTGTCATTCGCTCATTTAAAATGCAAAGATAAAAATGTTTGACATGTCTTTGTTATGACATCATGACATGAACAAATGCATTACAATCTCTTTGTCTTGACATTACTAAGACAAAATAACTTGTCATAAATCTGTCATACACATAATTGTCATAAGGTCATTCTAATTGTGTCATGAATATATTTCTAATCACTTTTTTTCAGTGGAATGAAATTAATTTGGCAATTAAATTGTATACTCTGACAAATAGTTGTATAACATAATAATTCAAATTTATTAACGACAGTAGGATGAAGTCTAAATATTGCTGTTTTAAAATGCATGACAATCATAATGGCTTCATGACATTCATGTTTATGACAGATTTAATTTTTGTTGTCTCAGTATGTCAAGTTGTCATGATAAAGACACTGACATGTTATGATATGTTTATTTATGTTAAGTTGTCATAGCAAATACAGTACACCTAAAACAATGTCATCTTTGCATCTAAAACCTATTGATAAAAATAATAAATAAATAAACCATGTCGAAAGTTGGCATAAGCAATTGGGATGGAAACAT
>CAIGQQ010033155.1:1309778-1325675 GCA_903798035.1 Danio albolineatus
TATATGTTTCTGACATATATGTTGACATATATGTTTCTGACATATATGTTGACATATATGTTTCTGACAAATATGTTGACATATGTTTCTGACATATATGTTGACATATATGTTTCTGACATATTGTTTCTGACAGTTGGTTGCTTCTTTGATAAATGACTTTATCTCTAAATATTTTTTATCTTTTCTTGTTGGTTCAGAATCCTAGATTTCCAACTTAACCCTTGAGCACACAGATACAAATTCTGGCAGATAAAACAACTATGTACAACACAACTCTTATTTTTTTAAACAAATATTTAGCAATTAATATTAAACTGTGATCAAATTTTGGTGCTGTACAGTATGTTGCTTTATCCAAATTCTAACTGTTTACTCTATGACACTGTAAAAGAACATGGAGTGGTGGGAGTTGCTGTGTTCACCTTTAGATAACGTGACAAGGAGAGACGTATGCATGAGTGATTCTGAGCATTTTTGGCAAATATATACATACATATATTTGCTATACTCCCTATTGAGTACGCATGATCTCAATGTCAAAGTGGAAATAAAAAACGAGAAGTCATTCAAATGTGTGCATGTTGATGATTGTTCCAAAATATAGCAAATTATATACAACATAGTAAATAGGATATGATGTAATTGACTGGCAGTGTTGGGTAAATTACTTCAAAAAAGTTATAGATTACAAATTCAGACTACCACTGAAAACGTGTAATCTGATTACATTACTAATTACTTCATGTAAAAAGTAATCAGATTACTAACTACTTTGAAGTAACTTTTAAAACATATAAAATATTCCTATAAAAACAAAACAAACTGCAGGTCTTTTAGTAATTTAATATTCACTGAAAACCATTACAATGGGTTGATCACAGCAGCTTGACATATTCAAAAGACTTAAAGAGATAATTCGCCCAGAACTGTAAATTCTCTCATCATTCACTTGTTCCAAACCTGTTGGTTTGTCTTTCTTCTTTTTTTTTTTTTTGTTTAACTAAAGAATACATTTAGAAGAAAACTGGATACCTGTAACCATGGACAGTGGAATAGTATGAAAAAGCACTGCAGTGTTTGGGTGTTCTGTGTTTGTCTGAGGTAATTAGTCTACCTAAATTTGTATATTCCATACAAAGTATGAAGCTGACTGGTCAGTTCTTGTCACATGACTCATGATTTTCAACTGGGTGCGCTTGGGAAATGCACGTGCAAAAGATGCAATATGTGAACAGCCCCATAAGCAACTACGCTTCTTTTTTACATTCAGAAGATACCTTCACTCCCGATCCTGCACAAAAATCCAAATTAGCCTGTTTAGGCTCAGTTGGACCACTATGTTTTTCGTTGACAAATTGTCATCCACTCCAGAAGCAACCACTCTCGACAGCAACCATTTCAGCTCGCTTTCTCCAGCAAAAAGTGCATGATTATTAAAGGGCACCTATAATGAAAATCCTCTTTTGTAAGCTGTTTGGACAGAACTGTGTGCATGTATAGTGTGTCCACAGTCATATTGGAGTGATATAAAGACAATAAGTCTCTTTTTTTTTATTTCCTGATGTTAAAATAGGATCCAAATCCCTCCCATTTTGAGACCCACTGCAACATGACGTAGAAGTTTGGTTTCCCCGCTGTTACGGTGGGTGTGACGATGACAACGGAGGCGAGGATCCAATTGCAGATTATTTATTAAAGTCAGTACAGCAGCGGCCAATCAGGGGCAAACAGATGTATATAGGAAATCCAAAATCGTGGTCATAGAAAAGGCAGAAGGTCAACAAGGCTGATAGCAGGCAAGAATAACAAATAAACAAGACTAGGATCAAAAACACAGAATACAGGAACAAAGAAAACACGTTGTATGTCACTAACAGCAAACAATACTCAGCAACAGTGAGTGTTACTGAGTGGCTTAAATAGACCCTTTTCACACTTCCGCGTTCGCGAAGCGGAAGTCGTCATAGTAGGGTAAACACAGCGATGGCGGCGGCTGGCGCGTATGCGTTTTCGCCATTTTCGCACTAACGTTAACTCAAAGATTTGCGACAAAGAGTTGTGATCATTTTAAATTAAAACTTAATATTAATTATGCATATAGAGAATTCTCTTTGGTTGTCAAAGCTATTCATGTAGCTTTGAGGAATTTAGTTAAAGGTATAGTGCAATACTCTTCTGTAATACATACACTGGTTGATTTGTCTATTGATAGTTATTCATTTCTGGATATTAAAGGTAACAACAAGGTCTTGAGATCACTACTCACTTTCCTCTTCCTGATAAAAGAAAAGTTTTATCTGAGAGATTTTCTAAAGCGGACACTTTTGAAGTTAGAGAGAGATACCTGTCATTTCCCTTGTTACCTAAAATGAAAGAAGTACATTTCAAAACAATTAATGACATTTATCTGTGTAATGAGTTTCTTAGAATAAGATTTAATTTAGACAGTAATGCTTTCATTTTATGCTTGAAAAGATATTAAATCTCAGGAACATTTTAATAGTTGTTTTTATTGTCAAATCCTTTAGGGACAGTTTGTATGAGTGGTTGATAACAAAAAAAATGTAATACCTGCATTCGACATATTGTGAAATTTGGCATTTTTATGAAGAACAAAGAAATGGAATTTCTGTGTAATAATATGTTGGTTGTAGCAAAATGTTATCTTCACAAATGTAGATTTGTTCAAGTTTCTCCAAATGATTTCAACATTTTATATAAATCCATAAAACAGGTAAAAACAAAAGGTGCCCCAAAGCGCTCTACACTTTTGTCGGCTTATATGGACTGACCCCCCTGAAAATAATGTATTTTCTTTTGTATTATTTAAGGTATATTTATGTTATTATTATTATTATTTTGTACTATTTTGTTAATTATGTGCTGCTTGGATATAATGTTATATGTTTAACAATTGAAGTTAAAAATGCCTGTTTGTCATTTGAAGGTTAAATAAAATTAAAAACTCAAAGATTTGCAGACCTTTACATTTCGAGATGACAAAGGTTACACGTTCTTTTACAAGGGATATCTGCACGAATACAAAGGTAAGGCAGTCAAATTTGTTATTATTAATGCAAGGGCTATTCGTAAGCTAACTCCTTTGGGTTTTCATGGTGCAGTGTCTGGGGTAGTGAATATGATGGTAAAAGCTAGAGCACGATGGGAATTAAGGCTGTATAAATGTTCAAAAAGAGAAAGTTCACAGTTCAGATGTTTGTTCTTAAGCTGCATTTCTTTTTTTGCATACGTGTTTATTTACAGGAAAAAAACATGACTGTCGATAAGCAATTATCCCCGCATCTTTAAATACTCAATGTTCAAGGTATAAGAAATAAGTTAAAACTTGAAATCAACAACGTGCTGTAATGACAGCAAGAAAAATAAAAACAAACGGAGCTTGCAACAGAAAACCTAAGAACAAACATCTGAACTGTGAACTTAAAATTTATCTTTTTGAACATTTATACAACCTCACACATCGTGCTCTAGCAATTACCATAATACCCACTACTTCAGACACTAATACTGTACCATGAAACCCCAAAGGAGTTCGCTTACCAATAGCCCTTGCAATAATAATCACGTATTTGACTGCCTTACCTACGTATTCGCGCAGATATCCCTCGTAAAAAAACTTGTAACCTTTGTCAATCTTTTACTTAAATGTCGATGAATTTATCTGGTCAAGCCGGTCGACATCTCCAAATGTAAAGGTTGGCAAATCTTTGAGGTAGTGTAAAACGCATACGCTTCAGCGACCGCCATCGCTGTGTTTACCCTACTATGACGACTTCCGCTTCGCGAACGCGGAAGTGTGAAAAGGGTCTATAGAGAATGTACTGAGTGGTGAGTGGCTTCAGCTGGGAGTCTCTAATCAGTGGTGACTTGGAGCAGGTGAGTGTGTGTGTTGCATGAGTGGAGATGTAGTCCTTAACATGGCTGATTTGTAGTTCACGGAAGTAAGTGTGAACCAGCGATCTCTGATAGAGGAGGGAGAGATCGCTGGTGATCGTGACACTCGCCCACTGAATTAAGTGATAAACGCGTATTAACATGTCTCCATAGTAATGCGTATAATCATATCAACAAGAAAGAATGTGCTCAAAGCAACTGGGATTAAAAGATCTGTTCAGCTCGCTGTAATTATCAATCATCATCAAATGTGATCAAGAATAAGTATTAGAAAAAAAAAGTGCTTTCCCAATACATAGTGCTGTTTTAAAATAATGCACCCAATAACATAAACCAGACAATCTGTTTCAATCTTGTTAATCAAGTGTGCATGTTTTTTTTTATATAGATATAATGTAATTGAGCACATCAGCAATATTCACAGGGACTGAGATGATAATATAGCCATTAACTCTGGTGTCATGGTGGCTAGATATAAATTGCTTCGTGTCTGTCAGACAAGGACACCTGTAGAAATGGATATGAGTGTTTGATTTATAGAGTGAACTCTTGGCCAGGAGTAACTGTAATTAAAAGTTATTCAAAGTTTGCACGTTCGCATCATACTTGATTCCACAGTAGAAAATTCTGACTGCTACTGCTAGAAGCAATTTCAGAGTGAGACGAATATGAAGGGCTGGTGAGATGGGATGCATTTTTGCAGTAATTTAATTAGAAAGAAATAAGAGCAGAGAACAGCCCTCGTCTGCATCTAAGGCAACCTCCGCTCTCAAAGGAGTAGGAGTTCAACAAAAACACAGCATAACTTTTCGACATTTCTGCGACAACAGATGACTGTAGGACATGAGTTATTTAATTTTGCCCATAACCATCATGTTCTCATTTCCATCTTGTCACATTTTGGCACTTTGACACATCTGGGTGTTATTTTTCAACACACATTATTCAAATACGCATTGGATTACACCATTCATTTGGCAAAGGGCATGGAAAATGTATTGTTAATAAATAATTCAACAGACCAGAGTGAGTTATTCTATAGCTTCATATGTTTTATTCTAAGACATCTATTATGCGTTTGTACTTTAAAACTCTTTTCTAATTTCCCATGGATTTCATCCTCTATCTGTTGCTAATTGCGACCTAATATTTAAGTTAGTAATAGAGACCTGAGCCATTTGAGGAAGAGACATAAAGACAGAGCAAGAAGGTGGCTTGATTCAATATGTTAACTTCTTCTCTGATATCTACATAGTAGGTATGTGGCATAGGTAAGTTAGTGAAATATCCAGAAATAGTTTTATACACTGATATATTCTAATGCGTGATGTACTCTGTAATAGAAAACAACCACTTTAAAATAATAAAACAAATAATTGAGCATGTCTTTAATCTAGCAGAGTGACCTAGTTTGCTTCTGAGTTGTGTTGTGGATGAAATATATACACTACATTATAATTACACTCGACAAAAGAGACAGACAGATAATCAGTATATTTAGTGATGTTTTTGTAAAGCTTTAATGTATATAAAAACCAGCCTGAACTCATGAGGAAACGTAACTATTTTACGTTTTGTCAGTTTAGTGGCCAACTCATACGAATACGTACAAGTTCAGTCAAATGAAAGTGTACAATTTTTAATAAAAAAGGAGGCAGGGCACCCAACCATCATTGGAGGATGAGCAAATCGTACTAAATTGGATGAATGAGATCGTACGAATTCTTAAGAATTCGCCACTAAATTAAAAAGTTACAAATTGCTGTGAGATTGTGTTGATAAAAACATAGAGAGACATTAATGTCAAGCCTTGCATAAACAAAAGCATTTTTGACATTTATTGGCATCCTTTCACCGCAGAAAAATCCCAGTAAGAGCTGTGTAATATGATACAATGCATAGAATGCATTGAATACTTATATTTGGCAGTCTACATGCGTTTGTTGCCTCATTTCAAACACGAGTGGCAAGTAATTTTAGGTGGCAGCTATCTTTGAAACGCCTCTCGGACAGTATGCTCGGGCATTCTGTTTGAATGGGGAAGTGTCAAATTCTCCAAAATTGCTTGCCAAGTGTTAGAGACATAAAGAGCACTAAGGGATTTGTAATATTTTTCTATAACATTATATTATTTGAATTGAGATATATAGTTATTGCTATTTGATACAGCATTTGGTTTGTATAGTTGTAATATTATATTATATACATGATGTTTCATATGTTAAATAATGCCACACGTCATATGTATGCGTAAGCAACAAGGAAAAAAAGAATAGAAAGAAGGAAGGGGCTTGATGGTAGACAGTCTTTTGACCGTTCTGCGAAAAAAAGTGTAAATAGTTTTTCCATTTGTCTCTTGATTTTTGTTGTACCCTGACAAACGAAAAGCAAACTGTTGCATTCCAAGTTTGCGGTTTTATGCGTCAAATCCTTTGTGCCGAGTCCCTATGGAAATGGAGGAGAACAGGATGGAATGGATTGTCGTTACACCAAGCTTACAATTTTCATTTAGGAATCACCAGTGTTGGTCAGTAGCTACAAGTATTGATGCCATTAGCTTAACTACATTTTTCAGTAGCTTGGCGGTAGTGTTGCTACTTTTCAGCAGCAAAACTATTATTTTATGCAAGTAGCACAGTAGTGTCCACACAAGCTACATTTACTGATCGCGGATCATTAAGTAATGCCACTGACATTCACGGAGCTATGAAGCCTGTGTCTGGCAGATGAAATGAAATAATACAATTACACAACAACTGTCTGTTTAGCTTAATTTATAAACATTCAAATCACACAAAATCTGCAGAAACTCACGTCTGGTCTGAGCCCCTGCCCCGGTGAATCCTCAGTCTAAAGTGATCAACGATTGGCTTCTGTACTAGTATGCGGGGCTTCATTCGCCACATTGACAATTACTCTTTTCCCCATTCAAAACTATACGAGTGACATGTCTTGTGGATTCTATAGTCTTTGTTTCAAACAATCAGATAAACAATCTGATTGGTAAGTAATGTGTAAAAAAATAAAATAAAATAAAATATCTAAATGTCGTGAGTTGATGCATGACCAGCACGAGAATATAAGATTTCTAAAGTATCAAGCTGTGACACTGAACTACCATAATGTTGTCCATGCCATGTATTTTCCTAGTTAGAGATATTATACAGCTTTGACGTGCACATTTTTCACTGATATCGTGTATCAGTAACGGATGTCGTGTAAGAACATATTCAGGATGCGTGGGATTAAGAAGCAACCTATATATACTAAGCCACTGCATAGTTGCACGTGCACACACACAGTATTATAAATGCTTCCTGCCTTAATCTGATGCCCCACTGCCTTGCCGTTCCATCCTCTGCATGTCTACATTCTTATCGACTCCAAAACACAACAGCCACACACATCCACTCGCACAAACCCGTCTTAATTCTTTAGGGATAGAAATATAGAAAAATATAACATAAGGAAATATATGTGTTTGAATTTCCTGGTTAATAGTGACTGGATATGACAAGGCTTCTGTGGGAGTAGAGTTTCTTTATGTCGGTGTGTATATGAGTATTGTATTGATAGCACAACACAGAAATGCCTTCAAACACAGTTCAGCCTTGCGGATGATCTTCAAAAGCAATAAAGCAATCCTATTAACCTACTGCCCTTAAGTCAAACAATCTCCTGATGCCCTGATATAGTCACAGCTTTCATTGTGGGATGCACAGACACATACACACTCAAACGTGTGCTGTATTCAATTTTATGTTATTGTTAAAATAAGTGATCGTTTCCTGACGTGTACTCACATGTGGGCGTCTACATGAAGAGAGTCAGGGTTTAAAATGGGATTTTGGAGGTGAAGCAATGTGATCTTGGTAGTTTGACAAACAGAAAATGATTTCAAGATTGCTTGATAAGACACCTTCAGATCAGTGGTGATCTTGTCTCAATTGGTGTTCTAGGCTAGATAAGACACACATGGGCAGTACTGTACTGTATATATTCTGTACAGAAGGTCTGGTTACTAGTAGGAAATGAATACAGGTGCAAAAGGATGGAGGTAGCTTATTGGTTAATGGCAAAGTTTAAGATTCCAAGAGTTGTAATCCAGAATCAGAAAGAAACATTCCTGCTGAATAACATCTGCTCTGCCCTTGAGCAAATTACTCAAATCCAAGTTTATTGGTCATGTTAGAGTGTAATAATAAAGGATTATGTTACCATATGCTCCATGTGTTCACAGGTTATGAAAGACTGGTTAAAAGTATTGTCGAAACCTCAGTTATGAGCTACAGTTTTGCTTTGAATTAATAGACTATTGGACAGAAGTCTGATGCTTTTGTACCTTCTACCCCTCAATGAAGACGGTTGTAGATATTAGCTGTGTCTTATTTGAGAGGCTGCATCTTCCGAAGGATGCATTTGAAGGGTGCTACGACATCAGGGTGCGACGAAGGCTCTCTTGTTTTAAACAAAATTGAAGGCTCCTTCAAATGTAGCCTCAAAATGCATCTTTCATTTCCCAGAAGGACTCAACTGGTGGATCCTTTGCAGCCTCAAACATCCCAAGATTTATTGCGCACTGATAACGGCAGGACGTTTTTAAAAAAAAATTCCAGATTAAGGCCCAATCCCAATTCTACCCCTTAGCCCTTCCCTTTTCCCCTACCCCTCGTTTTGCGCGTTCACGTCAAGGGGTAGTGGTGTCCCAATTATCTTTAGCTTGAAGGCGTAGGGCTAAAGGCAAGGGGTATACACCCCTTCGAAAGAAGATTTTTCAGGACCACACTTAAAACGGAGGGGTAAGAAAATTTCCCAGAATGCACCTGCCACAACGGCAGGTTAGCTGAACCTGGAAGTAAGGAGATCCACAAATTAGTACTTTTTGTCATTATTACGATTTTTTACGACAAACAAACACGTTTTAATATATTCATAACCGCGTTCGTGTTTTACCGTCATGCTTTAAAAAAAAAAAAACGCTAAATTTCACAATCTATAATTCATAATCATAATTCATGTACAGCAGTCCCACAACATTCTGACACACGATGACACTCGCATACCCTGTCAGTAATGTCTAGTGGCTGGGAATGACCTTTTTACAGTGTTCTCTATAATGTTAATGTTGTTTTCGTGTATTTACATAGATTAATATGGCCACTGTGTAAACACACAGTACAGTTACGATCTTATAGCCACATTAGATCATTATGATAACATAATATATGCCTTCAGTGATTTCCTGATGATAAACACCAAAAAATAACACAACTGGAATAACTACAGCAGTCGTGATTGTCTGATCTCATATGAAGCAAGAGATCGCAATGACATATGATGACGTGTGCAGGTGCTGAAGCCCTTCCCCTTAACCCTCGGTTTTAAGGGCCAAGGGGAAGGGGAAGGGGTAGGGGTACAAAAATAGAATTGGGATAGGGCCTAAATGTATAAATGAGGTTTTATTTGACTTGGATATCTATACACATTAAAAAACAAAAAGATTATGACGTGTCTTACTAAAAAGTGATTTTATAAACAGTTTACATTTGTATGTGCACATGTATGGATCAAAGGAAATATTTTCTAGCTTTTGTAAACCTTGCTTTGCCTTCAGATTGCGTAAAATAAGTTTTAAAATCACTTTGGAAAAAAAAGTAATTACAAAGTTTATTACTGCTTATTAACAGTAGCTGTTACAGTTGCTAGGTGATGGGATCTGTCCTCTGTAGGCTAGATTGTATGATTTCAAAACACTCGGTTTGGCTTGTGTAGACTTCGAAGGACTCACCTTTGAAATCTGCATCCTTCAGAGGATGCAGCCTCTGAAATGAGACAAAGCTCTTGTATTGTAAATGTATGTGCACTTATTATTTTATAAAATACTGTACTGTATATGTATAGGCATGGTACAGGCACAACTAAACAAATATATTTTTTTTGAAATGATAAAGATTACTTTATTAATGAAGTAAAATCTGGTGTCAATAAAATCTTCTTTTTATTTTCTATGCAGAATAGAAGAATGGAACTCATTGGAACGGTACAGGCACAACTAAAAAAATATTTTCGAAATGATGAAGATTACTTTATTAATGGAATAAAATCTGGTGTCTAAATTCTTCTTTTCTTTTTATTTTCTGTGTAGAATAGAAGAATGGAACTCATTGGAACTATTGGTGGGTGAGTAAATGGTGACAGCATGTTCATTTGGGGGCTAACTAGTCCTATTTAAATTTCATTAACTCTTAAGTTGAACTAATTGAATTCAATATAAATTTAAAACAAAACACATTTTCACTTAATTGCAAATAGCTTGCAATTAAAGGGTAAAACACTATATCCAATCCATAACTAATCATGTTCTTTGAAAAGTATTATTTCTGTAATCTATTTAAAGTATGCAAATGCTTCGTGCTATGCGTTTAATAAGAAAAGGGTTTGAAATAAATTGTTTTCTGAGAAAAGCCTGAAAGTAATTTTCTTTCTCACATTACTTGCAGCACAGGTTTTTAATTTAGAATTTGACTCATTAGTTAATGTAGCAGCTCAATATTGAAATCAATCTATGTGTTCTACATAGAAGTGTGAAAGTTGCAACATAGGCTTATTCTGAAAACGAGAACATACATTTCTGGAGATTGCGAATTATGTAGACAGAAGTACGTATGGCTGCATTTTGTCTTTAAAATGAACACTGCAGGGTGGTATGATGCCATTCCATTTTCGTACTTACCCTGACAGCTTACCTTCGTATGGACGGCTTTTCCGTTGTTACCAGTTTGTCCAGTGGATTGCCATGTATGTTGGTGGACTTGAGACGCAGAGAGGAGTTTACCCATGACAATCTGGTTTGAGCCTGGCAAAGAATGGTTCCATGAAGCAGGTAAAAAAAAAAAAAAAAAAGGCAAAAATAAAATAAAATAAACAAGTAAATAACAGGGTGAGAATATGGTAAAATCTGAAAAAGTGGTAAAAATCAGGCTGCCGTGAAGGCTTTTCTTTTTCTGGATTGCTTTTGAAAACACTGTTGGTTGGGTTTAGGGAAGTGTGTGGGTGCTACTCAATCGGTGCTTTTGAAAAAAAAAAATTCTGTTGGGTTTGGGGACGGAGTAGGGTGGGTCAGTCGATCGATAGCAGCCTCTGATGGATTTACACAAGACGGGCAGGTGCGAATAGCTCTTGTGAGATAAATTTGAGATCTCAATAAGCGTACACAGTGGCCTCTAGTGGATTTGGAAACACAAAAAACAACGTACCTCCTGGTACATGTTTGGTGCTCTCCAGAAATGTATATAGGGGACAATTTTCAGAATGAGCCTGAACAACTACAAATTTTCTGAAAAACTTGACATTTGTCATGGTTACAAGTTATGCTTTGCAGTCCATCACTAATAGGGCTGTCAACCCTCAGTAACTGTTTTCTATAAAATAGCTAAAAGGCAGTATGTTTGTGGTCAGAGGGTGAGAACGTGGTTGGAGAAATGACTGCTAAAAAAAAGATAAACTCATAGAGAGCGTCTGACAGCAGAGTAGTTATCTGAAGCAAAAAAAAAAAACAGCAGAAGTTAAGGATATGATTATCAAATAAAAAAAAAGAAATGTATATATAAATAGGATCAGCTAAATATACATTCATTCATTCATTTTCTTTTCGGCTTAGTCCCTTTATTAATCCGGGGTCGCCACAGCGGAATGAACCGCCAACTTATCCGGCATTTTGTTTTACGCAGCGGATGCCCTTCCAGCTGCAACCCATCTCTGGGAAACACATTCATACATTCTCATTCACACACATACACTATGGACAATTTAGCTTACCCAATTCACCTGTACCGCATGTCTTTGGACTGTGGGGGAAACCGGAGCACCCGGAGGAAACCCACGCAACCACGGGGAGAACATGCAAACTCCACACAGAAATGGCAACTGGCCCAACAGGGACCTGCCCCAACCGGGGATCGAACCAGCGACATTCTTGCTGTGAGGCGAACGTGCTACTCACGCGCCACCGTGGCGCCAGCTAAATATACAGACACAACAAAATGATACTTCATGCAAGAGGATTTCAAAGTAGTTTTGTTTGATTAACAATATTGCAAGTTATCAATGATAGAATACGGAGAAATCTTGAAATTGTGAAAATGATAAAGGGGATAAATAATAAACAGCAAGCTAGGCAAAGGAAACACATTATTGGGATCTGTGGATGCATTTTGAACACGCATAAAATGACATCTTCACATACTACACACACACGTAGATGCCATCTTTGCACAGAAAAATCTTGATCTTGAAAACAGAAGAATGGTAGTTTAACATTATTCACATTTTCATATTTTAATTAAACCTTAGAGAACCAATAGCAGTGATCCTCTGAAATGTAAATTTTGCTCCAGTCCTCTCATGTCAAAGTGAATAACAAGAAGTGCACACAACAGTATAATCTCATTTGAACAAATGTGAAGAGTGAAATATCATCACATTTCTGCATCAATCTGTTAAGGGCTATTTATGCAAAGTGCATTTTTTATTTCTGTGCATTGCTTTTTGATATTTCATTTAAGTGTGCATGTATTATGAACAAGTTTGACTGTTGTATCCTATACTGTACGTGTTTGTAGTTAATCAAATTATACATTTCTATATTCGATCATTTTAATGCATTTGCATGATATTGTGTTGGTTCATGATAATGCAAAGGTATCTGTATATTAAAAATGGCATTTTATATTAATCAAATACTACAACAAGTCTATAAAACAAAGGATTGGATTATTTTAAGTGCACTTATTTTCACAATAACAATATATATATATATATATATATATATATATATATATATGGTTAAAATAAGTGCACTTAATTATACTTACTTTTTGGTGGTCAAAAGGGGATCAATGTGTGTATGTCAAATGGACATCAAGGTATTGATGTTTTCACAGTTTCTATGTGTTTTTTGTTGATTTTGTTTTCATATCAAGGTGCCAAAAGTCGGCAGTTTTTTGATCTACCAGTCGTAACAAGGAAGTATCATTGAATAAATGTGTTCAAGCTTAAAATTAACATTTCATCAGATCCATAAGCAGCGCAGAACAGTTTTGTAAGTGAGCAATCTGTTAAACTTCGCTTGTGTCTATACGAATGCAATGACTACCACAAACAACATAGTAGTGTACAGTATTAAGAGTGTTCCATATATGTTGAACACCAAACACCAAAACCTGTTAATTTACAGTAATTTGAACTACAAATATACATTTTGAACTAAATGAAAAGTTCAGATGCAAGGTCTGTCAGATATTTTCTTCTAAATTAAACATTTTTCTGAACCTTATATGTTCATAATCAGTTTTCTCATTTTAAAAGCAATAAAAAGTACCTATTCATTGCAATAACATTTTAATTACTGAATCTAAACGCAGGCACAAGAGAAAAAATGGAGCCTGTGAGGTTTTTGCATGTGATGTCAGTTTAACACACTTAGGAATAGGGCATTATTACTTTAGGAATTGATGCTATGTACAGACACACTGAAATTTAAACATCATAACATACTGTACAGCCACATTCCTTAAATCACGCCAGTAGTGCATGACAGATAATGATAGAGAAACAGCCACCTACCTTCAATAAAACAAACATAGAGTATGTGTGTAAAATGTGCAGGGAAAAAAAGGTGTGGGTTGTTCTCTGTGATCTGTGTTTAGCATCCTGTGCAAATGTGCGGCCCCATAGCGACAAACAACCCGTGTTATTTTCACAACAGCATACCTGCACTGAGAGCCCCAACCACTTTCTGCTTTCCATGGTAATTTCACACTGCGAATCCAGTCATGCTCTCATGAAAATCTGTAGCATTTCTATGCTTAGAAATAGACTCACACACACATAAATGATAAAAATTGCTACAGTTTCTAATAATCGCTAGGACACATTTCTGAAAGCATCTGTGAATTTTCACACAGTGAGTGGAACAACAATATAAACAGTGCATCATTTCTCATTGTTTGGCACAAAATGCATTCAGTGATCACCTATTTAAAATGATATGAATTTATTTCTCGCTCAGACACCAACACTATTCAAAACCTATTTATCCACCTTCAATTATCTCACATTTACACCTAACATAATGCAAATGTAAATAAGACAGCATATGGCTGCATTTCTACAATAATACTGTAGTGGAAACAATTAGACATAGTCTTTCAATGGCATTACCATCTAGGGCTGGGCAATGACAATTTAATACACTGTTTACAACATTTGTACTGTTTTTTACTGTCGGTATGCAGGGTAGTCCATATTGCTTTTAACAAAATCATTGGCATCAAAACACATGGGAATTTTATCATCATGATGAAATACGTAATATCAGTTTATATACTTTCAGAAATATTTTAGATCATCAAATCCCACCACTATGCTATGCTTGAAAAATGCTAGACATTATAATTCATACTATGCTAATAAAATGCTAATTTATGTTAGAGAAATACTAGCAAAATGCTAACAGTATGTTAAAATGGTTAGCCATGCTCCACATCATGTTAAAACCAGCCTGATCTCACAAGGAAACATACGTACTGTAGCTATTTTATGTTTTGTTACTTAAAGGTGCAGTATGTGATTGTCTTTAGAAACATTTTTTGTTGTGCTGGTTGAAAGTCTCTTCACATTCCAATAGTACTCATTAAAGTTAATGATGTAAATGTATTTATATGTATTTTTACATTCTGTCTAAGGCATAACACTAAAAAATGTTCTTCCAATTAAAATTTGTCGCCCCATAATTCTGATAAGTCGCCCAAGCTGTCTGTCAACAAATGTAGATTTGTACATCTGCGCAGTCGTTCACACACATCTGCCGTTCATACGAGTGACAGTGGTAAGAACAAATGCTCAATCAAATCTTTAAAATCCTGAATCAACATTGGAGTTACTTTTGCATTGCATTTTTTTAAAAATCTTTTATATTTTATTCACGCAAAGCTTATGTAGATTTTGTTGTCTTACGAACGGGTTATATGCACAGAAGTGTTGTTCACTTACTGAAATCTGGCAAAAAAATTAATAATATACAGTAGTAGCTTTAACACCATTGATAATGAAGAGTTTTATTTGGTTTAACAACAAAACATAAGTACATGTTTTTCCCCCTATCCTGCTTTACTGGGGTGAAGTTGGTTTTATATTCACAACAAATTGGTTCATTTTTGAACAATGACAATCTTCTCCCAATATTTACTATGCTACTTTAAATATTCAGTCTGAAATAGCATGCAAGTATGGCTTAGAAATAATTGTAATTCCTGCACCCCACCAGCCAACCACTAAGCAGACAACGCACATGAGAGAGTGAGACCAGCGATCCTTGCAAGCATTAAATATTGCTCTTTACGACAAATTTTGCTTGCTACACAACTGAAAGCCTGCTAGATATACAGTAGTATAGTTTTTCGTTCTGCAGTGTTATAAAGTACTATAAAGTTATGCTTCTGGCATATATGTGACATGTATGTTTCTGAACTATATGTGACAAGTATGTTTCTGGCATGTATGTTTTTGGCATATGTATTTCAGGCCTATATGTGACATACTGTATATGTTTTTGTGTGACATATATGTTTCTGGCCAATATGTGACATTTATGTTTTTAGCATAGATGTGACATGTATTTTCCTGGTATATATGTGACATTTGTTTATGACCTATATGTGACATGTATGTATCTGGCATTTATGTGACATGTATGTTTCTGGCATATATGTGACATGTATGTTTTTGCTATATATGTGACATATATGTTTCTGTCTTGTATGTGAAAAATGCCCTACTTTCTTTTTTTTTTTCTTTTTAAAATATTTCCCAAATGATGTTTATCACAACAAGGACATTTTCATAGTATGTCTGATATTATTATTACTTCTTGATAAAGTCTTATTTGGGCTTAATTTTTTAAAAAACATTTTAAGGTCA
>CAIGQQ010033155.1:1326496-1347307 GCA_903798035.1 Danio albolineatus
CGTCACATATAGGCCAAAAACACGTCACATATATACCAGGAACATACATGTCACATGGCAGAAACATACATGTCACATATATGCCAGAAACATACATGTCACATACAGTATAGGCCAAAACCCTGTCACATATATACCAAGAACATACATGTCACATGTATGTCACATATATGCCAAAAACATGCGTCACATATAGGCCAAAAACACGTCACATATATACCAGGAACATTCATGTCACATATATGTTACATATATGCCAAAAACATACGTCAAATATAGGCCAAAAACACGTCACAAATATTCTGGCATATATGTGACATGTATGTTTCTGGCACGTTTGCCATTGTAAAGTACTGAATTTTTTTTTACCCACAGCTGTCTGTGTATTAATGCCAAATATTTCATATTGAAAGCAATAACCAGCACATTGATAAACTATGCTAAATGGGTACCCTGTGCGTTAAAAAGTGACACACAGTGGTCCTGACCAAATGTCAGCATGTGACAAGTTGAGAATGAGAATACGTAGATCAGAGATGTAAGAAAGAACAATGACTTGAGGCCAGTCTCCAGTGAATTATTCATTCCATTGTGCGCTTCACTTTAAAACCTAAGCTCTGTCATGATCTGTGATTGTTTCGGAAGAGCGGAAACCCTCAAGCATCACGCTGTGCAAAATACAGACTGAGCTAAATGTCAAAACATATATGGACAGATGATATGCAAACTATGTTTCTTGGATGAACACAGCAAACCAGTGTCTAGCTCGTAAGCTTTGATGCATAAGGATTATACTATTGACCTCTATCTATTCACACAACGATCTGATTGATTTTCTTATAATATATATTAAAATGTTTGGATGAATCCATGCACAGTACTAGGCATCTGTGAAGTCAGGTCAAGGCAGTGTCAAATCCAGTTCTTGGAGGGCCGCAGCTCTGCACAGTTTAGTTCCAACCCTGCTTCAACACACTTCCCTTTAGGTTTCAAACACAACTGAAGGACTCAGTTTTATCAGGTGTGTTTAATTAGGGTTGAAACTAAACTGTGCAGAGCTGCAGCCCTCCGGGAACTAAGTTGAACACCTGTGCTTTTGGGTTTTATTTATTTCTTTATTGACATCTCCATGTGGTTTTGGAAACTGACTAGCTAAATTCTTTTCTATTTAACTGAACACAACTGTGTAATTCTGAAAAGTTTGGTGTTCATTAATTCAAGAATTACTTGGATTCTTCATATTATTTGCTAATTACATGTACTTTTGGAGTCTTAGTGTCTTTTTATAAAGATACCTAAAAACACTGTAAAGTTTAAAATACACTTTTAGAAATACTGTAACATACAAAAGCTGACACTGTTTAAAGTAAAACTAAAGGATTCATATTGATATCTCTAATGTACATATTAGTAATTATACATTTCAAGAGGTGCACTTTTGTACTTTTAGGACATACTTACACTAGGTATAGTTGCCTTGAACCCTGCTGAAGCGCAATTGTCGCTCCTCCCCTCTCCCCCGACGGCCTGCACTCACACTGCATTTTGCCTTCAAACCTGGAGTACACTTACATAATTGATGCGACTGTTCAATTTAACAGAAAGAGAAGCCCTCTTGCTCAGCACAGTGGACATTGCTTTAGTTATATCGTTTTTGTAAATTTTGGGAAGCAGTGACACACAGTCAAATATTTTGCCAACAAATCCACAATTTTTGATGGTTATAAATGTTAATGAAGGTATTGTGCTACACGTATTAGGAGGTGCAGCTGAAGGTGCAGCTGATGTGCAGCATGGGGTTTGCATCTTTAATAAACTATGACAGTTCATGTTCATTGAGAAGTAGGAATGATAAATAAATCCATATGAAACAGTCTCTTAAAAGTGACGTCCCGTCTTTAGTTTCGGGCTCAGGCATGCTTTACACTCACACTACAAGAGTACCACGCCAAAACCCAACTGAACCGTGCTCTGGCACTCCTCTTTCAACTGTGCCATGGCCGGCCAACTGAATTGGGCCTGATTCAGAGCACTCACACTTGTCAAATGAATGCCTGGGCACGGTTCAGATAGCTTAGTTTGAGTGCACCCTTAGTATGTACCTTTTGCACATTTGAAGCACAAATGTGTACCTTTTAAAAAGTGACAGCTTTTGTTCCTTTTTTTTTTTTTTTTTTACAAATAAGCCTTTTCAGAATTGTGAGAATCATCCTTCAATCTAATGGATTATTTTGATGGATGTAAAGGATGACAAAATAAGGACCAAATAAGATAGAAGCTCAGTTTCGTGATTAGTGTGTGATTGCAGTTAATTACAGAAAAAGTGTGTGATTGTGATTATTTGTTTTTATATACAGTTGGAGCCATATTAAATACATAATTATATCATTGCAATTCAAGATGCATTTACAATAAGATACATTATAGTGGTCCCTCGCCATAACTCAGTTCAACTTTTGCGGCCTCACAGTTTCACCAATTTTTTCAGTGTACTTTGACATGCTTTTTTTCTACAGCACATTTTATTCTGCGCCCTGATTGGTTGTAGACCATTGTCAATGAATCTCCTCTGTGCTGTGTCTCCTGTACAATACACAATGCATTCAGCTTGCCAGAATTACATAAATCTTCAATTGCTAGCAGTGTGACTCTGAAGTGCTGTACTGCGTGTTTGCAAATTTTCTCCCCAACAAACCCCACAATGTTAACAAAATGTTCTGCACTGTCAAAGACACCTGTGTTAGCACCCAAAGGTAGAGGAAGTTACTAACCATCACACAAAAAGTTGGACTTCTGGACATGCTAAAGGAAGGTTAAAGTAATGCCAGTGATTAAATGAGAGTAAAGAATTAATGAAAAATGTTAAGCCTGTCTGAGATACGTGTATAAAGCGTATAGTGAGGGGGGGGTTTACAGCCTTAAAACATCTATAATAGCATGTATCATAACGACTTCAGATTTCACCTATTGCCGGTTATTTTTAGAATGAAACTGTGGCAATTAATGAGCTTTTCCTGTGTTTTCTCCTGTTTTCTATCATTTATGTTACTCATAATTTTAGCTTAGCATTTTCTAGTATGGATTGGTTTATTGTTATATTTTAGTATGTTTCTAGTATGGATTAGTATGTTGTTAAAATGGTTGTTAGTATGTTTCCAGTTTGTCCAATGTAAAGTCAAGGGCGGTTTTTACATTGGAACTCTGGGACAGCTGCTAGGGTGCTGTAAGTGGTTCAGTTTTTCAAGTTTAAGTAAAAAATATGTATTTATTTTATATTTCTTTTGGGGCAGCGCGGTGGCAATGTGGGTAGCGATGTTGCCTCACAGCAAGAAGGTCACTGGTTCAAGCCCCAGCTGAGTCAGATGGCATCTCAGTGTGGAGTTTACTTGTTCTCCCCATGTTGGTGTGGGTTTCCTCTGGGTTTCCCCCACAGGTCCAAAGATATGCACTATAGGTTAATTGGGTAAGCTAAATTGTCTGTAGTGTATGTCCTGGTTCTCCAGGTTGGGGGTTGGCCCACCATGTAAAAATTAGATGCTCTAAAACAACATAGTGTGGCTAGATATCAACTTAAAAAATAAATGGCCCTGGGAGTAAGAAAGTTCATTCATTCATTTTCTTTTCAGCTTAGTCCCTTTATTAATCCGGGGTCGCCACAGCGGAATTAACCGCCTACTTATCCAGCATTTGTTTTACGCAGCGGATGACCTTTCAGCCGCAACCCATCAATGGGAAACATCCAGACATTCTCATTTAAACACATACACTATGGCCAATTTAGCTTACCCAATTCACCTGTCCCGTATGTCTTTGGACTTTGTGGGGGAAACCGGAGCACCCGGAGTAAACCCATGCGAACAAGGGAAAAACATGCAAACTCCACACAGAAATGCCAACTAACCCAGACAAGACTCGAACCAGTGACCTTCTTGCTGTGAGGCGACAGCGCTACCTACTGCACCACCATGTCACTGAGTAAGTTATATTACTTTATTATATTACTTTATTATAAATGTCAGCTATTGTTTACAGTAAATGTTTCTTAATTTCAAAAACAAATGGACAAACATTACATTTGCATTACAAAAAACAAAAACAAAACAACATAAGACTAAGAATATTGTTGTACTGTAATTTAAAAACGGACCATGTAATAAATACTGTCAAGAACTCAAACAGTAGAGAGTGCCATTCTTGTTTTTTGAAGAAAAACAGCAAAAGAAAATGTTACATAATAGTACCTGTTGTTTTTAGGTCATTGTTTATCAGTGACAAAGTGTGTTTACTAGGTGACAAGCTTTGTGAGTTTTATGGAAGAATATGTTGTTCTGACACACATTTGAAGTGTTTTGCTTGTTTAGTGCATTGTGGGTGTGAAATTTACAGTTGTGCCAAGCTGAAAGTTGGTTTGGAAAAAATTGTGAAGAATTCTTCAAAAGTGACCTAAGCAAAGATAAATACTTGTATTTGAAAATAAATAAGGGCCTCACTGTGGCGCAGTGAGTAGAAAGTCGATGGTTTGCGCTTTAGCTGGGTCAGTTGGCATTTCTGTGTGGAGTTTGCATGTTCTCCCTGTGTTGGTGTAGATTTCCTCCGGGTGCTCTGGTTTCCACCACAAGCCCAAAGACATGTGGTATAGGTGAATTTGGTAAGCTAAATTGTCTGTAGTGTATAAGTGTGAATGAGGGTCTATGGATGTTTCCCAGTGATGGGTTGAGGCTGGAAGGGCATCAGCTGCGTAAAACATGCTAGATAATTTGGCGGTTCATTACGCTGACGATCCCAGAAGAATAAAGGAACTAAGCCGAAAAGAAAATGAATGAATGTAAATAAATAAATACATACTGTACATACACATATAAATAAATAAATAAATAATTGATATGATTTTTCTTTCTCAGCCATATGCAGTTTGCCAGTCCAGATTAGTCAGTGTTGTCCTGATGTTCTTGTAACTGAAACAGTTTTATTACATTTGCAATTCAAGGTCATGGATATTGAAAAGGTTGAAACTTCAATGAAACAAAATGATAAACTCAATAAAATCATCTGAATTATAAAAAAAGCAACACCTGCACAGTAAAATTTTCCTCTGGGCAACTCCAAATTCTCTCTCTTTTTGTATCCCTTAAGCATTTCCTGTCTTCAAATCACCCCTCCATTTCAGACAACAATGCCAAACCCCTATTTCTTTCCCCTTTTGTTCTCTCGTCTCCCCACTTCTTTTCATGTGTGTTACAGTGCTTATCCTTGAGCAGAGTTGTCAAACACGGCCTAGATTCAATTCCTGTTCCAACAACACACACTCTCTCTTTCTCTCTCACACACACAGTTCTCACACATTCACATGCACAGCTCTGTCCTGAAATAACTTCTGAGGTAAATGAGATGCTAAATAATTGAAAGAGAGTTACCTCAAACAGCTGTGGAGGAAAAAACGAAGAATAAAACTAGTGGGAAACAAAACTCAGCCAATTAATAATCTTCATATATTTGCAACCAGATATTGTAATAAAATGTAACTACTTCATGAGCCACTGATTTCTCATTAATTCTTGCCTCAAACTTAGCCATAACCTTAAAAATCTTCTTCACCAGTCGTACCTTTTTACATCCACAAGGATCACAGAAGCAGAAATTGTCATAGTTTGGTAAACATTAATACATTGAAATATTACATATTAGTTATTAATGTGTATATCAATGTCTTATTCACTCTTTAAGTCAAATGAACCATCCACATTGTTAAAAGTCATGTAGGTTTGAGTTGTTTCTTTATAACAGGCATGTCCAAAGTCCGGCCCGCGGGCCAATCACGGCCCGCAGTCAGATTTCATACGGCCCGCAGATTCCATCTCATAATGTGTTATTTATGGCTCGCTAGCTCTGTTAGAATAAATAAACCAAGGGAGAGTAACCGCGTTAGAGATAACAAGTAAACCAAGGCCCGCCCCAAGACTGACAAAAATCGAAAAAGTTTCGCGCGAGCGGAGAGAACTGATCACGCGCACGCACAGATGATGATGTGTGCGCGCGAGGCCCGTTTCCTCGCGGTGGGTCGGTTCAGTGCGCGCGCGAGCTGTAGTTTCCTCGCGCTTAGGCCTGTAATCTTAGTTCCTTGCGCTTAGGCGCGATTCATTTTCTCCTCGCGCGTAAACATCACCGCTGCGCTCGATTAATTTTGGCATTGATTTGCCGCCCTACACTTGTCCCTAACAGAGCCCTGCACCGCGCACTTCCCAGCTTTGAAAGAGGTCATGGACAGTTTCCCACAGGACAATATTGGTGTGCAAATGAAGAGTTATGTAACAGTAAAGCCTAAAGCAAACTAATGCAATGCACTAAAGCAAACACAATTCATTAAACTCTTAAATAACTGTAGATATAACTCATAGTTTATTATGTTTACATAGGTGATTATTTCTTGTGGTGGCAAGTGATTTTCCCAGTTGTGGGAATTATAAGGTATAATCTTCCTGTAGTTGTTATGCAAACTTTGCCTTCCTGAAAGATCTTGTAGAAGACAAGAGGAAAATTTACTTGTTTTAAACTTTAATGATAACAGACCACTTAGCATTACTTATAACTCCTGTTTAAAATGTTTACGAGGCAAAGATAGACATCAAACTCATAGAAATGTAAGGTATTCTATACAGTTTGTTCAATTTGATCTGACTCTCCAGTTATGAAAGAAAGGCATAATTGTGTGTTTAGAGTTGTTCATGCCTGAGTGGCTTATATTTGGTTATATTGCCATTTGAAAAATAAAGGTAATTGTGACAATGAAAATACTTTTATAACAGTGTGTATTTTCATGTAACTTTTGTGGTGAAAAAAATGTCAGAAGGAACTATTGGCCCCCGGGCATCTTCACATTATCAAATTTGGCCCTCTTTGCAAAAAGTTTGGACACCCCTGCTTTATAAGATTTATAAATGTGCTAACTTATTGCTTTAATTAAGAAGTCCTATTTTTATTTACTAACATATTAAAATTATTATTCATTACTTGTATCGAGGCACATTTAATTTGGCCATTTCAATTTTGTTAACTTTAATTTGTGCTCTGTTAGTAGAACCTTTTTATTTATTTAGTTATTGTACTTTTCTAGTTAATACTCCCACTATTCCAAGCCCTAAATTGCTAATCACAATGCTAATTATATTGTAAATGAAATATTTAAGAAACTTTTCTTTTGTATGATTTCTTTGCAAAAAGTCAAATTACATTATGCGTTATGATGAATTATTAGTTAGCAATAGCCTGTGCTAATGTATTTATCAGGGAAACTATTTTTATAAACTTGCATGATTATAGCTGTGGATAATGTATTGTAGACAGTTTTAACTTTTTAAAAGCCCATCGTGAACCAAAACCACACTCTACTCTTCACTATATAAAATCACTGAAAAAAATCAGAAACCTCTGTAGATCCCAACGTAACACAACAAAAAAAGGCCCTAAAGATTTATGTTTCCATATGTTTTTCTTGTGTAAAAACACACATGATAACACTCAAATTTAAATATTCTTCTTGTTTTGTGCAAAACATCTGCCTCTTTAAGATACTGCAGTCAGTTTAAGCCAGGGGTGTTAAACTGCCAGCTGGCCCACTCTCCTCCTCCCTCCGGCCCGCAACTGACGTCAAAAATATAATTTTACTCGGCCCGCCAAAACATATATTTTTGAACCTCTATTATTGTTGTGCAGTCGTGTCGAGCCACTTGACCCGCCACCTAGTTGACATTTAAAGTACTGCATTCAGATTAGTTTTACTTTCATTTTCTCTACGGTCGAGACTAACACACATGCATTTTAATTCTGTGGCTGATTTAAACGGTAATATATATGTCCATAAGTGTTCTATTTTCACAAAAGCTCTATTTTTGTAAATATTTAAGGGTTGTTTGATTATTATCAGTTTTATACCACTTACATGTTATGCTGGTGGTGTAACAAGTATGATAATTTTGCAAATATTAGATTCAAATGGTTTAATTTGATCGATTTCCACATATGCTTATTAGGATTTGCAAAAAAACTATGCACATTAGTAAAATTGTACTGCGAGTTGAATTGAACTTGTACATACTTGTACTTTACCCCTTTTTATTGTAGCTTTACAAAAAAAGAAAGATATTGAGAAGAACAATTGCCAGTACAGTCACTTAAGTTAGCCAAACTGCTCTCTGCTTTTCTTACGCTATTGGGACAATATAACTGGTTGGAACAGAATAATAATTATTATAATTTGTAATATTTTCATAGCAAAGCATAAACTCCCCCTTTAATATGTACAACTAGAAACAAAAAGCTAGAGTTTTGACTCCATATACTCTGTGGAAGAATGACTGACTGTGTCTAACGCTCGGCCATACACACAACAACCACAGATATATTTCAGCAGCTGATGTGTGACAAGATAAACATGCTGATTTGCATTATCACTGGTGACAGGTAATGCTTGCAATAGACTGTAAAGTCATGTCTGTTGTCCTAAGATGCAACAACCATGTCAGGTTTCATGTAACTTGGATGTTTAAACGGCCCTCCTGTGAATTGTCAGTCACTGAAATGGCTCCTCATCAATTTGAGTTAGAGACCCCTGGTTTTAGCTTGATTCTAAAGATGTTGAGTTCACGTAACATAATTCTATTTCTTCTAGAAATAAAACAAGAACTAGAAGCACAATATTTTTTTTATTACTATTTGAGTCAAATAAACTCATTTCATTTAATTAGTTGCACCATTAGATTACATATATATGCAATTGCGATTTTATTTGTGATTTTACCAACTGTTTTTGCTTTTTCAAACAAGCTACATACATACATTCTAAATGCGTTCAGTGCACAAGAAGTGCATAACAAAACATTTCACAATGAAATAACATAGTATTAAGTTTAATAAATAAAACTGTAGTAAAATTGTCTTTTAAAACAGGCAACATAAAAAAAACTAACCTCAACACTAGTTAAAAACCTACAATACACAGTAATACTAACTGCTTGATGAACTGCTTGAAACTTTAATAAATTGTCTTAAAAAAGACAACATGAAAAAGTAAAGATTAACAAACCTCAATTCCAGTCATATTAAATAAAAACTAACGTAAACCTAACGTAAATTAAAACCACCTGTTCGGTTCTACTGCTCAACTTCGTTGTGGAGTGAGCTCTGATTGGTTAACGTCTTTCTCCCGCTCAGCTTAGCTGTAATATTTGCTCAGAGAATAAAAGAAAACATTTTATCTTATCATTGTGAAATGTCTAAAAATTGTGGCATCAAAATGTCATCAGTGTCATCAAAATGACTGGCTGCTATAATCTGAACGGTCTGATATGCTGTCACTCTTTGACATAAGGCGTCTGAGACGATTGCTAACAAACATGACGTTTGTCAGAAGGATTTATCATGTCAGGATTGATTGTCTTTATACATGAGACAGAAACAATAACTTTTTTTTTTTTTTGCAGTATCACAATTATATGTTCAGCTTGAATGTTAACAAGTGTCAGGCCATTCAGACTAATAGATTTTTAAAGTGCTTCACAACTACAATTGAATTTAAATATGATAATTGTTTCTTGTTTTGTTTACATAACTTTTAGTAATTATGGTTACATGTTCAGGAAATTATGATCAACCTAAAACATCAGGACAGACAACAATTCGCACAGTTGTCAATGAACATAGAGAGAGCAAATTACAGTTATTTACATTTTAACACCCAAGTTTGAGGATGATTTGTGTCATCTCAGCTCCAAACACCAGGAAACAACATCAGTAAAGCATACACATTTCCCTGTAGACTCAAAAATACAAACTTTATTCTCTCATTTTTGTCTCCCTGCTGTCAAGCACTGAAATGCACCATTGATCCTATTTTCAATAACAATCTTATGCTTGGGTGTGTAAATTAGTACACACACACATACCTGTGCATTGCACATGGCACATAATCTTTACATTGCAGGAACAAAGCTAGAACTTTCTCATTGTAATGAACTCAACAAATGTGTGAACTCTTATCGCAGGCAACGAACTAAAAATTTGCCCGAACAACAAAACGGCCAACAAAATGTGCTGCGCAAACATGTAAAATTATTCAGTTTGAAATGCAAATGTTTGAGAGATATCTGTGAGTATGTGTACTGTAATGAATAGAACTCTATTTTGAGACAACATGAAAGAAAATGAGACCAAGCGCTGTGCCGCATAAGCATTCTGGAAAATAGTAATGGTGAGGAATGCAGAGACGCTCTAATGAGAGGAAAGACAGAGCCTTACGAAAGGTGGAGATGCTCAAGAATGGCTATATGAAAACTTTAGCCAAACGCATAAAACTTAATAAGCTTTTTAATGGAAAGACTCGAAAGTTAAGTTGAAGTCATTAGGATACACGATGAAAATCCTCAGACCTCATTTATACCTTGTTTAAGTGGTCTTCTGGGTAATATGGAAATTGCTGTTTTTTGTTTGTTTGTTTGTTTGTTATTTTATGTAACTTTTTTAGCTCATCCACTTGTTATGACCACCAGCAAAACAAATACCAAGGGGTAAACACTGATTTAACCCATACCAGGTCACAGAAAACATAAATCTGAAGTTAGCACAGTGTAGCTTTTGTTGAAAATCTTTGTGTTTTGATAACTGTGAAATATTTAAGGTGTGAAATTTATATGACAGTGTATAAGTATAAGAATTAGATAGAATCAATAAAATATGAATAATCTGCATCCTTTGTGTGAACAATTTGTAATTGGGTAACCTTTAAATGCTATTTCAAGAGTTCACACTTTTAGCAGGTTTGGCGTGCTGTCAAAGAGAGACCCCTGAGCTCAAAGATAGTTGAGCCCAGGGCTCCCACCTGGTCAATAAGCATATAAAGGGATTCTGAGATCAGGTAGGATCGAGAGCTTCCCCTGGTGAAAGGAGGAGATGGGGTGGAAGTGGGATCCTTCCAAAATGCGAAATCGGTCTATTTATTGTAAGATTGAATCAATATGATTGGATTATTGCTGATTACAGTTGAGAGACCAGCCACGATCAATCATATCACGCGCTCCTCTAAAATGTGTTTGTAAAACTTCACTTAAAATGCTATACAGTCTAATTACAAGCTTACAATAAATTAAAAAACTTTCTTTGTAATCTCATTGCATGCATCTTGCAGGTTACATTTAATCAGTAACTACCCTGAACCATATATAAAACAGATAAATACTAAAATTATAGAAATATGTTTATTACAGTATGCATTTATTTGTTCAACAGTAGTTACAGTGAATTAACTGGTAACACTTTACAATAAGGTTCATTGGTTAATGCATTTACTAACATGAACTAATCATGAACAACCCCTGTACAGCATTTTTATTCATAATTGAACCTTTACTAATGCTTTATTAACATCCAAGTCCATGCTAGTTAACATTAGTTAATGCACCGTGAGTTAATGTGAACTAACAATGAACAACTGTATTTTCATTAACTAACATTAACTAACATGAACAAATACTGTAGTAAATGTATTGTTCATTGTTTGTTCATGTTAATAAATGCATTAATTAACATTAACTAATGAACCTTATTGTAAAGTGTGACCAGTTAACTCATGTTGACAAGTGCAAATTTGAATGCTGATCATCCAAATGGTTTATTAATAAATCTTGTACAAGTATTAGTTTAATAAACAGTAGCATAATCACATTTATCTGTTTATATAAAAATGTCACACATCTTAAGTGCTGGATATTTCTTCTGCCAAATGTGCAAGAAGCAATGTGCACTCGCAATGCAATGTGCACTTTAAAGTAACAGTTGTTGTTTGTTTTTTTTTTGTTTTTTTTTTGTTTTTTGTTTTTTTAAACAAGTATTGAGTTAACATGAAAACATTAACATAATTTATTTCTTTTAAAGCTTCTTTAGAATACTTAAATGTTCTTCTCTCTATGAATAAATGGTTGTTTGAAAAACCTTTCACCAAAAGGCTCTTGTATGCCATTGCTATAAAAACTACATAAAAAATGCCTTATTATTTAATGTAATTACTGTTGTTGTTGTTTTTTTTTTCAAAAATGTCACTTCATCACATATTTTTTTTATGAACCTTGTGATATTTTTTTGTTCTTGGTCTACTGTATATCCCCCTCTTGCTTTTATAACAGCATGTACTCTCAAGCTGGCCTGGAGTCTACAAATTTGTGCCAATTCTGATCTAAGTTTTCCCAGCATGATTTGAAACCAATCCAAAGAACATTCAAAGGAAACAGAAAATTTGACCTTTTGTGCAAAGAAGTTCAAAATGTTTGACACTCAATGTCAAAAATTGGTGTGTATTTATATTCTAACTTCTCTCTATATATATCTCTCTGTAAGTTTTTACAAAAACCCAACACACATTTACTTATTTAGACTTCATTTTTTGATTCATTACTTAATTTTTCTGTGACTCAAAACTTTAGACTCACTTTAATTATTTAATCGAAGGACTATTGGACCTGTTTAACATGGGCCATTTAATTCACAAACATACAGTAAAAAAGGTAAAAAGGTTTGTTTCTTGGGTAATACTAACATTTACTAACATGTACATTTATAGTAATAACCTTTGAGTGTTCAAAAGTTAATGTAGGTCCCCGAACTTGAACAAATTTTAAGGGGAAAAGGGAAAGTTTACAGTTTGGTGTATCACAGTGAAAAAAGAAAAAAAAATCAGAAAGACACTGACAGGTATCAAGAATAAGGTTTTAATTTTCACTTTTTAAATAAGAACTCTGTGCAGATTACATACTCTGCGCTTCTTTTAATATTTTCCTTGTGAAATGTCCATTAAAATATCTCTTGCTCAGTAATTTAACCAAGTAATTCCACACACACTTGAGGCTACGGATAGAGTGAAACAAAATTAAGCGAGGCTTATTGGAGCTTGCACATTCCTCTGTGTTTGATGGATGTCACTGTTATAGATGAGAAACTTGTTATGATAGATGGTTCGGGAGAATCCAGGCTTCATTTAAGCTGAGGAACATAATTGAGGATGGCGGAGGAAAGTCTCTCCAACAAAGTTGACAATGACAATATTCAAACTCTGTAACCAAGCGTTATGCAATTTAAAGCCAATCTAAGTTTTCCAAATTATTCATGGAAAAAGTTTCCGATATATGTTTGGTTGAGTGTGTTCATCTATCAGGGCCCCCTGTCCTCAGCAAATAGTTTTTTTTTTTTTAATAAGAAGATGTGAGAGATGAATTTAAGGTTAAGTTTTGATTAAACTAAAGTTTCCTGGAAAATGGACCATGTTATGTAAGGAAATAATAGACTTTGTGGCAGAAAAATAAAGGCTGAATTTGCAAGAGCCCTTGAGGTCAAAATGAGTTAAGGGTCAAAGCGAGGAGGTGTTGCTCACCCTGAGAAAGAAGGAAGGAGAGGCACAAAATAGGGCACTTCATTCCTCCATAATTACAACCTGTGCTTCAGCTGGACTGACAACCAGGGGCTAAACCATCAGGACTTCTGCACTGCATTATGGGTACGACCTGCAGAGTCTCGTTGAATAAATGTGTGCGTGTAACAGTGACTTTGCCAGTGTGACAGCATGTTTTAAGACCTCATTAAACAGGAAGTGAGCCTAGCTCTGTTTGAAGTCTGATTCTGCATTCCATCAAAGAGCAGTAATGGACCTTTCCTAACCCTAAGTCACAGCCTCTTGGCTGTCAATCAAACCCTGCACCGAGGGCAGCCAGATGAACAGTTATTAATGGGCAGATTAATTATGGATCTGCTGCCTAATTATGAGAAGGACTGCGGAAACAAGGTCTTAACTTCCTCTGCAGTCTCTAATGAGAACATTTCCGTTTTGCTCAGCCACATATAAAGGGAAAAAAGAATGTGATCATCCTCTAAGGCTTTCAACATAGACACTAGGGGATCATTTCATAGTTTAGTTTTATTTATGTCTACATTTTTTTTTTGCCACCATTATTTATTTTTTCCTTACTCCTTCATGGTTCGTTCTTCATCGACTTTTTCCTGAAGTCAGTTTTGTTTTGTTTTGTTTTTCTTAGTTAAATATTATATAACCCAGGCTCATTCTGAAAGTGTACGTCTATGTGCATTTCTAGAGACCATCAAATACCTCCCAGGAGTTGCAATTTTTATTTTTGTGAGTCTACGAGAGGCCACTGTGTACGCTGTGTTCTTTTGCGAGGGCCATTCGCGCCTGCTGTTCTCTCATAAATCCACCAGAGGCCACTGTCGACTCACTAAATGACTGACTGACCAATCAACTGACCCACTCTCCCCCTTCCCTAAACCCAACCAATAATATTCTAAAGAGCACAGATTGACCCACCCACTTCCCTAAGGCTAACTGACAAATTTACAAAGCAATTCAGAAAAGGCCTCATCTGATTTTTACCAAATTCTCACTCTGTTATTTACTTTATTTTATTTTGTGGCTTCTGTTTTTGTCATACCAGCTTTCTGGAACCGTTCTTCACCGGATTCGAACCTCGTCGTTGTGGTCATCTCCTCTTTGCTTCTCAAGTCTGCCAATGTCCGTGGTAAGCTAACTGGACAAATTAGTAGCAGCATATATGGAGGTAAGCGATCAACTGATAGCACGAAAAGGAACGGCATCATACTGCCCCGTAGTGTTCATTTAAAAAATGGAATCCAGATTCCAGCCATGCATACTTCTGGCTACATAATTCACGATATCCAGAAACGTATATGGGGCTACGTTTTCAGAATGAGCTTATGTTTATTAACTAGGTGTAGATTCAGACCAAAGTAGATTCAGACCAAAGTTTTCAGCCCTCATAAATAAGAGGTATGTGTTACTTAGGGTCACACCTTATTTTGATCGTCCGTTTGTTGAATTTTAGTTATATTGCAACTATTCTCTAATTCTCATTAGATTATAAGTAGACTTTAAGGTTGGGGTTAGGGTTGGGGTTGGGGTTAGGGTTAGTGTAAGTTGACACGTACTTGCAAAGTTTCTAATAGTCAGTTAAATGTCGGTTGAATGTCTGTTTCAACAGATATTAAGCAGACAGTCTACTAATACGCAAATGGACCATCAAAATACCTTACTTAGAACTATAATTATTGTTACATTTATTGAAGTATTAATAAAAGTATTACTAGAATGTGTTAACCTTTAATGTGGTGGAAAGACTCAATTACTGTCCTCTATCCCAATGTCAGCAACAATGCACTTCTTGCTGAGGTTCCACATATCACTCCAATTTTAAAGATTTGCACTGGCTTACAGTCAGGTAGATTTTATGTTGATTTGAAAAACATTATACTTATGCATTCCATGGTCTGGCCCCTCTGTATTTGTTAGCACTCTAAACTTTACATTGTTTAACTCTTTTCAAATGTTACAACAAATTAGGATTTCCAGGCCAAAAATCTTGACTGCAGTCATGTTTGTTTTATCATCAAACAGGTGAAATGTTAGGCTAATATTTTAATTAACATATTTTTACCACTTCGGTTCGATTTGTCAGAATATTGCTCTCTTTTCATTACCTCCTCTCTGTTATTTAGCAGCTTCAATATATTTGTTCCTGTTGTTTAGACTGCATTAAAATGCCAAACAATGTATTCAGGAGTACATTGACTTTGCAATCCATGTAGTTGTTTGCAATCGAGTACCATATGGCTACACATATGGGTAACCGGACAAATTTTGACATAACTGCAAACCCTCTATAGGATAAACAAGCATGGTGCAATTACTTAGTAGCTTTAAACACTTCAAGGAAATGTTAAAGTGAGTTAGGTGGACAGTAATAAAATAAACATACTGAGTTAAAAAGGGACAATTAGTATGTGTATACCATGATAGACATAAAAAAGAAAGACAAAACACTTTTATTTATTTACCAGGTCTTGTATTACTAGTAGCTTATTACTTGTGTATTTACCATACTTACCTGTCTATTATAAAGATTCGATTCAATTCATGTTTATTTATGTAGAGCTTTTACAATGTAGATTGTGTTGAAGCAGCTTAACCTAGAAGTTCTAGTAAACTGAAACTGTCCAGTCCAGTTTTTAGAGGTGAAATTCAAGTTGGTTCAATTCAGTGTGGTTGCAAACACTAAGGAGCAAATCCATCAATGCACAGCTCCACAAGTCCCAAACCAAGCATGGCAGTGGCGACAGCGGCGAAGAGCATACTTCACCAATTGACGAAAGTGAAGGAAAAAGAACCTCGAGAGAAACCAGGCTCAGATACTGTACTGAAATTGTAAAATTCTGCATGATCTTATTTTACATCCCAAATCCTACCCTATACCTAAACCTCAACCTAAATTCTATCTTAAAATGATTAAGCAGCAAATTAGGAGTTTATTGAGGCATTGATGGTTTATGAATGGCAAGAATTGTACCTTAAAGTAAAGTGTGACAAAAAAAAGTTACTCTGCCAATACACATGTCAGAAACAGTATACCTCATTCTAAAACATGGATGTAGAATTCATAAGGAATTCATTTAAAATTCTTAAATATTTTATGACTATTATTTCATTTTAATTGATTAAGTAAAACTCCACATAAGTCTTGATTTTTGTTCAGACCTTACAATGTGACCTTACATGAGGATCATATTTGTCTGACAAGCTACAATTATAAAGTATGATTAAAAATTTCTTAATTTCTTAATATTGCTATGGTGTGAATTCATATTTAATAAAAGCAAAATACTAGCAAAATCTTCACACTCAGTGAAGTATTTTGTGTCTATCTCTGCGCAGTTTGTATTAAACAGCAACTTGAAAGCACTCCAATCCACTCACGCACAATGGCATGCAGAAATGCAAAGCTCAAGGGAGCATTCTTGCAAAGATCAAAGCAGAAAAAAACCTGAACTATGTCTACCAAAGGTGTAGAAATGTTTTAAAACAAGCCATTGGCACTGAAGATACATTAAAGTCCTCCTGAGGCAACGCTGGCTCTAACAAACAGCGCTAATGAATGCAGTTTTACAGAAGTTTGCTATTGAAAGTTATGGTTAGAGCAAACAAACAAAAAAAGTGAAGGCCAAAGGCTATGGACATTTCAGGACAAACCACGCATCCATCGTTATCTCAATGTTCATCTCCTCTTATCTGTGGTTTTATCAGTAAAACTTTGATTCATATTTAATACTGAGTTGTGGGTCTTCTTGTGCTGAGTTCAGTCGATCAGATATCACATGCACCACAAAGCAAAATGTATGAACCCACAACATTTTAAGCTATTTTGAAGAAACCTGAAAGGCTTTGATAATGAGCGAACAACAATTGCATACAACAGGGGTCCATTCTTCATACCTCGCTTAAATGATCCAAGATGATTTGACAAATCCTGGATCTTTTAATCTTGATAACTGATCTCTGGCCAATTTGGTTCTTCAAACAAGTTTGCAAATCAGATTAAAATATCTGAACTTATCTGAGATCTCTGCGTGTGTTGTAAAGGACAGATCTATCTATCCATGATCAGCAATGCAAAGGTTGGCTGATGGCAATGCAGCGTAATGGCAACATTAGATTAAGATTCAATTCTCCACATGAGCAAAATTAAATAAAATTTGTAGTAAACTGTTTGTTAAATATGATACCACATTTGTTGTGGGATGCAGACTTTACACTTTTATGTGCCAAGAGTATTTGTTTGTTTATTTATTTATATATATTTGTTTATTTATTTAGTGTATTGTCTTTATTATAGTAGACATATTCAAGTTTCTTAATAAATGGCTGCCTAAATAAATTTTGCATCAAAAAAGTATTTTGATATTGGTCATCAGATATTGGTATCGATATTATCTCAACTTTTGCGAAGCCTCAAATAACCAGCATTTTAGGGGTAAAAACATACTGTATGCATGGCTGCATAAAATATTATTTATCTCTTAAAGTAAAAGAAAAATGAGAATATTGGCCATGTCTATTATCATGCGTTTGTATTCAGAGTCCATATTAATAAATGTTCTCTTCGAATGTCTTGGGGAGGGAACACCGATGTTTTTGAGTGTAGATTGCGTAAGTTAATAATAATATTAATAATAATAATAATAATAATAATATATAATCAATAATAATTTTTAAAAAGTATTTTACTATTTCCCTTAGTGTATCTAATGTACAGGTTACTACTGTAAAAAAAAAGCATACTTTCAGTATTACCTTTGCTTTAAAAGGCCTGATCTAATACTGTTTATATGAGATAAGCCTGCTCCTGAGCAGGTTTGAACTACCAGTGCTGTTGCTATTACAACATCTCTCAGATTAGTTTTGAAGAACGAAACATGATCCTGGATCATGTCAAATCGTCAATAAACAAATCCAGCTAAGTGAGTAATCCATGTAAAAAGAACGGAAACCAGGTCTAAACTTAAAAGCACAGAAAACTTTTATCAAATCACAGATAAAGTGTTATTTTATAGCATTTTATTTAAAAAAGGTTTTATAATTTGTTATTATTTTTATTTCATTCGTTCATTTGTTGTTCGTTTTTTATTTTATTTTAATTTATTTTGTTTTATTTTTATTTTTTTATTATTATTTGTGTCTACCATGACTTCTCCAGTCCAGTGTGATTACTGGATTAGAATAAACCCAGAATAAAAGTAATGATTGATTAATAGTTGATTAATACATAACCTGTACCCATTGACTTCCCCAGTGGGAAATACAAAAACATACACAGTTCTCAGTATATATGAGTACACCCCTCACAAATCTGTCTTTTAAATTCATATTTTTAATAGAACGCTATACAATATTATATTTGTGCATATACATTAGATTAGTCAGTACCAAAGCCAAATCTGGAGCTTATCCAACAAAACAACTTACAATAATGGTCCAAAAACTAGTACATCCAAATTTATATGTTATAGAAAAATAATAAATACAAATTTAATATGAGGAAAATTCAAGAGAAGCAATTTGTTTGCAATATTTTGCTTGAATTTAATTGTATTGTCATTCAATTTCTAAATATGTTTGTTGACTAAAATATTATTTTAATAAATATATATGTTTAATAAATCTGTTTTGTTTAAATGCACCAAAATACATTGCCTATATTCACTAAGAAATAAATATAAAATATAAAAATATATAAATATTCATTTTAAAAATTGGGTCTGCTCAATTATGCTGAGCACTGTAAGTCAATGGTTGCAGGTTTCCAACATTTTTCAGGATATCTTCTTTTGTGTTCAACAGAACAAAACACCCAAACTGGTTTGGAAAAATTCAAGATTAGGTAAATGATGATAGAATTTTCAATTTAGGTGAATTATCCCTTTTTTATACAGCAAAACACACATCTTTAGGAACTTTAATAATCTAGTCACAAAAAAGACTAGAAAAAGTTTGCTTTTGTTTCCAAGTGTGAAGTCATATATTGTTCTTCCCCCAATCAATACCTCGTTTGACCTGAAATTACCCTCTATGGATTTACCCGAGTGTCACAAGAACAAATTTTTAGCCATTTCCCATGCCCAAACATAATGTACTGACTGAGAAATGACATCATGAAAGAGCTGAAGTGTTGTAACGAGGTGCAGACGTCAGACTAGAGAGGATGGATCAAGTGTCTTTCTCTTTTCTTGGAGTGTGCGCTTGACAAGAGCTAGAGGAGGAATGTTGGGATAGGAGACAGCGTGTTAAATTATTCCCTTCACAGTTCTAATAGCCCGCATGCTGAGCAGAATTGAATTAGGCATTTAACTTTTTGCAGATGAGTAAGAGGGCTGATACACGCCGCTCTGACTCAAAGCAAGAAAGCTGAAACTGACTCATGCATTTGTAAAGCGTATGGATATGTTATGGAACAAATGACTACATGTTTTGTACATCATGTTGATTTGTCGTACTTGTATGTTGATTACGAATGAGAGAAATGCAGAAAAGCTGCATCGAAAAATCTAAATTGGTATTGACAATATTCGCCAAAAAATCTATGAAGAGTTCAAATTCAAAGGTTATTTTCATTACATTTAAGTGGCATAACTGAACATAAGCATATAGGAGACTGAGACTACTGTATACTGTAAAAATATATATAAATAAGCAGTTTTTTTATACATGTTTTTATTTTTCAAATTTAGTTATGCTTTTGAATTATTATGGGACTTGCAACATATTTTAACCTTGAAAAATAAAAACAAGTGACTTTTATTAACATTTTTAATAGTATAAAGTGATTTATTCCATGGTCTGTTGAAATTCTTGATTCTGATTGGCTTGAGAATGTTCATTATTTTCGTTGAAACGCAAAGGTAGTTCCAGTCAGTTTTGATTACAGTTCAAAATAAATGTGCTTCTCCCAAACATTTACAGTTACCATAGCAACTCGCATGACGGATGGGAAATCCGTAAAATTAGGAAAATACTCATCAATTATGCCACAAAATTAAGTTTTAAGAATTTTTCAAGCGAGAATGTAGTTATTTTAAAGTCAAATTGGCAGTTTGTGTGTAAGGAAAGCATGTATTTAAAAATGTTGGAAGCTCCAGGCGGTCGGCGGTCAGCGGTCAGTGGCAGCTCCGCGAACGGCTCCCCCGAGGGAAGCTTTATGTTGGCCAGACCATCTCAAGACCCACCGCTGGATCTAATTTCTTGCATCTCTGTTGTTAAAACGTGATGTATAATTAATCTTTGATGTATCTAACGGTCAGTCTTTGGACATTTGAACATATTATTTATTCTCAGGTGTATTTTTTTTTGGCAGATCGCTAAGTAAGTTTCATAATTAATCTATGAGCGTAAGTAATGTAATATTACACTGATCCTGC
>CAIGQQ010033155.1:1347707-1360858 GCA_903798035.1 Danio albolineatus
TAATAATAATAATAATAATAATAATAATAATAATAATAATAATAATAGCAGCTCTCGGCAACTCTCACATTGTCGCCCACTGAAGCTAAGCAGAGCTGTGCCTGATCAGTACTTGGATGGGAGACCATGGAAAAGCTAGGTTGCTGCCGGAAGTGGTGTGAGTGAGGCCAACAGGAGGCACTCAACCTGCGCTCTGTGTGGGTCCTAACGCCCCAGTATAGTGAAGGGGACTATGTACTTCTCAGCTATTGCCGTCTTTCGGATGAGACGATAAACCAAGTTTCTGACTCTATGTGGTCATTAAAAGATGTTCTTTAGAAAAGAGTAGGGGTTTAACCACGGCATCCTGGCCAGATCTGTCCATTGGTCTCTGTCCATCATGGCCTCCTAACCATCCCCGTATCATAATTGGCTTAATCACTCGGCCTCCTCTCCACCAATCAGCTGGTGTGTGGTGTGCTGTCTGGTGCAATATGGCTGCCGTCACGTCATCCAGGCGGATTCTGCTCAGTGGTGGTGGATGGGGAGACCCATCCGTAAAAGTGCTTTATAAATGTAATAATTAATATTAATAATAAAAAACAACATTAATAATAATAACTTCATTTTTTTTTCTTTGTTGATTACATTTTTATAATTTATAATTATAATAACAATTAAATGAACATTTTAATCACATGATTTTTATATTAAATACCTAACTTTTAAAAATCAAAATGTAACTTAAATCACCTTTATCATCAAATATGTTTAATCTCCTCTTTCCCATCACATTTCAAGCCTGCTATAGTTAACAGCAGCAGATCTGAGGCAAAGTTGCTGAAATGTGTGGCTGCTTCAAAGCTAGATAAGAGAGAACTGGGATTATCACAATTTTGGGAAACCTCTAAACATTTCCTCCATGCTTGAAAAATAAATAAATAAAGACTAACACGTCTTGCCGCGCATCACAGAGCACCAAATAATTCTGACATTTCTCCAAATGACCTTCATATTTGGTGCACATCCAGACCGTGACAAAGCAAATGCTTATTAGGTGACATTTACCTGGAAAACTCACCCGATGATAGCACCGCAGGAAAATGCAATCGCTGGAGAAGTTTGGCATGTCGCTTCACACAGACTAACTGACAGATAAGATCCCTTTGAAATCTGCCTCTATTCAAAGCTCAGACTGCACACATACACACACACGCACACACTCTCTCTTACAGACACGCACTCTTCCTGATTGAAGTGATTGCTACACTCATTGCCAAAATAGACTAACTGCTCCATATCCACATCCCCAATGGAGGGTGCAATCCAAAACTGGCTTCTAATAAATGGCTAATTGCTGTTCATGTTAGCCCTATTTTGTTACAGTGCATGCTACCTTTAATCTCTTGCATTCTCTTTAATGTCTTGCTCCGGTAAGATGCCTTTAATCTCTTGCGTTCAATAATAGACATTTAAAAAAAAGTAAAATTCTGTTTATGGAATATTTTACACCTTGTAATATATTAACAATCTAAATAATATAATATAATATAATACAATACAATACAATACAATACAATACAATACAATACAATACAATATAATATAGGCGCCACGGTGGCCTAGTGATTAGCACGTTCGCCTCACAGCAAGAAGGTCGCTGGTTCGAGCCCCGGCTGGGTCAGTTGGCATTTCTGTGTGGAGTTTGCATGTTCTCCCCGTGGTTGCGTGGGTTTCCTCCGGGTGCTCCGGTTTCCCCCACAGTCCAAAGACATGTGGTAAAGGTGAATTGGGTAAGGCTAAATTGTCCATAGTGTATGAGTGTGAATGTGTGTGTGTGTGTGGATGTTTCCCAGGGATGGATTGCGGCTGGAAGGGCATCCGCTGTGTAAAAATATGCTGGATAAGCTGGCGGTTGATTCCGCTGTGGCGACCCCGGATTAATAAAATGACTAAGCTTTGACTGTCCGCTGAAAGAGAAAGGTTGAACAACAAAGATGACAAACCGCTATGCTGATGTTAGCTCACTTTGCTAGCCGTGAAAAGAACAAACACAGACAGTGGAAAATAGCTGAAAGGGAGAGTTTATTATACGTGTTCAGAGAAATCCAGATATAAGGATCTAGCAATTTGAAAAGGTGAAATGTACATAACACAGAGATATGGAAAGATGGACAGACAAATACACAAACACACACACTCACACACTTTCTCTGGCCAAGCATACATTATTGATACCCGCACATTGCCGGGAGGAGGTGATGCGTGAACTCTCATAGGACAGAAAACTCGAGCGGTCAGCAGCACCTGTTTGCATCATATGGGAGATTTATTGACTGACTGTCCTTGAAATACTCAAATGCAAGCTCCCTTTCAGGGGTCACTAATGATATTAGATGATGGGCTCTCAGTGCAAAGCAACCATGCATTGATGATCACACACGCACAAGTGCAGACAGTAAAACAGATATTGGAACATAGTTTATCTTTCTGTGGAACACAAAAGAGGAAATTTTGAAGAATGTTGGAAAATGGCAGCCATTGCCTTCCTTAGTATATTTGTTTTTCTACTATTGCAGTAAATGACTGCTAATTTGCAGTGTTCTTCAAAATACCTTCTTTTCTTTTCAACAGAAGCAATAAACTCATACAGGTTCAGAACCATCTAAGTGTGAGTAAATTATTTTGGGGTCTCGTTATATTTCATGTTTTCAAAATAGATACACTAATGATTAACATGAGAAACGTTGTCCTTTAGCAAAATATACTTAATGGGACAGCATACTTTAAAGACGTTAAAAAAGCGATGGTTCACCCAAGAATGAAAAAATCTCTCATCACGTACTTAACCTCCACTTGCTCCAAAAATGAGTTTCTATCTTCTATTGAAAAAAAAAAAAGCTATTTTGAAGAACTTTCGTTTGTTTTCAAGAGAAAAAAGAACCTCAAAATGGCTTGGAACCACTAATAAATGGTGTACATTTATTTATTTTTTCAACTTTAAATGCACCTATTTTACCCTTTTTTCAAGATTTAACGCAAGTCTTTTGTGTCTCCAGAATGTGTCTGTAAAGTTTTAACTCAGATTATTTATTATACCTTTCAGAATATTGTAATTTTCCTGCTCTGAACAGAATGTAGCTGTTTTTGTTGCCTGTCAGAGTGTGCCTCAATCTCCGGCTGTGTCAAATAAACAGCACAGTGACAGACTGAAATACTACAGTAAGAACTTTCCCAATGATTATTTAGTGTATTTGTTGTGGAGTTGCAACGATGTCACACACAATGTCATTACAAAGTTCACGCACGCACACACACAACAGCGCACACGATTAACTTTACAATGTTTTTGCATGCAGATGTGACAGGATACACGTTAATATCCACTGCCGTATGGATATCTGTTATGGTAATGTACAAAATTAACCTAATTTAACATCCACAAACCAGGATTGAAGCATCATCTTTTATAATTGTACGAACATGCGGCTGTGGTGACGAAGTAAAGACGGTAAAATTGTGTAATTTATTACATGCACTGTTTAAAAACATTTTACACTTGTAAAATCAAAGTAAGCTGAACTGATCTTTTAATTCCAGTTGCTTTGTGCACGTCCTGTCTTGTTGATATGATTATACGCGTTACAACAGAGACATGTTAATATGCGGCTCTCAATCAATTCAGTGGGCAGGGAAACTGCACTCCTACATTGAAAAAAAATGTCTGCAAAACTGTTGCAAACTATTTATTTGTGTTGAATTTAAACAAACAAATTAAATGTAATAATGTTCAACTTAATTTGTTTGTTTAAATTCAGCCCAAATCAATTGTTTACAGCCACTTAACGTAAAAAAATTGAGTAAATCCAAGGAATCAGCTTTGAATAATTTTTTTCAGTATATGTCAAGTTGTGGTCGGCCAGAAAATGGGAGGGATTTGGATCCTATTTTAACATCAGGAAATACATTTTTAAAAAAAGGCTTCTGGTAACACTTTATTTTGATGGTCCATTTGAGTATTAGTAGACTGTCTGCTTAATATCGATTGATACTGATACTGATATTGATCCTTCAACAGACAAGTAACTGACTATAAGAAAATTTGCAAGTACATGTCAACTAACCAACACTAACCCTAACCCCAACCCCAACCTAACAGTCTACTTATAATCTGATCAGAATTAGTTGGCATGTAGATGCAATGTAACTTAAATTCAACAAACGGACCGTCAAAATAAAGTGTAACCAGGCTTCTTTCTATCACCCAATATGACTGTGGACACAAAATACCTACACAGTTCTGTCTTAACAGCTTACAAAAGATGATTTTCATCATAAGTGCCCTTTAAAACTTAATTCTTTCTTCTTTCTCTTCTTCTTCTTCTTCTTCTTCTTATTGTTATTATTATTATTATTATTATTATTATTATTATTATTATCATTTCAAGCTTTGTTGTATCACAAACATGAAGGGAAACCTATTGTAATTGTGTACATATGTAATTATTTACATATCAGCATCAATATTTATTTTTATTTTTTGTTCCAGTTGCAATTACCTATAATAACCCTGGTTTGAACTGCATTTTCATGCATATTTCATCGATGGATTCTGACAAAACAAATCAGCATCATGTCACTGACCTTTTTTAGTTTATGGATTTTTCATTTAAATATATGCTCATCAATTCATATTTTTTGTCTTCTTTACACGCACACACACGCACAGCTGCATGCGTGCCATCACAGTCTGTTAGCAGAAACCCCTGAGTGACGTGTTGGAGCACTCGCGTGTCTTACTGGGGTTCAGCTGCTTTCCTATCGCAAAGTCCCAGTAAAGGTCAGAAACACTGAAAGAGCAAAACACGCACACACAGACAGACCTCCAGGTGTACAGCTGTAAGGAGCAAAATAATGTCAGCTGGCTTTTACTGCTCTCACATACGGCGCAATGACTCCACAGTCTGCTCTCTCTAGGAACAATAACCGACTTGTGTGCTTAACTTCAGAAAAGTGATTGCAGGAGACAGAGATGAAGAAAAAAAGCAGACGAGTAGAAGCTGTCTCTCTCTATAACTGTCTTTTTTTTTTGCTGTCTGTCTCTTCCACGTGCTGGGAAAAGCCTGCAGTCGAATTGCATGAGAAAGATAAGGGATAGGGATAAACAGCTGACAATCAGCCTCTCAGCTAGAGACAGACAGATGAAGGAGGGACATCCATGAGGAAAGAAGAGAAGGAGAGAAAAGATGGAAACAGACCGAACATATCACAAATATTTAAATAAAGAAATGGCACAGTGGGTAGCGCTATTGCTTCACAGCAGAAAGGTCGCTGGTTTGAGCCTCGGCTGGGTCAGTTGGCATTTCTCTGTGGAGTTTGCATGTTCTTCCAGTGTCGGCGTGGGTTTCCTCCGGGTGCTCCGGTTTCCCCTACAAGTCCAAAAACATGCGGAACAGGTGAATTGGATAAGCTAAATTGACCGTTGTGTATGAGTGTGAATGAGAATGTATGGGTGTTTCCCAGTGATGGGTTGCAGCTGGAAGTGCATCCACTGCGTAAAACATATGCTGGATAAGTTTGGCAGTTCATTCCGCTGTAGCAACCCCTATTAAATAAAGGGACTAAGCCAAAAAGAAAACTAATAAATGAATGAACGAACGAATGAATGAATTAATTAATTAATAAATAAATAAATAAATAAATAAATAAATAAATAAATAAATAAATAAGACAAATTTTTGGTACAGCATTCTACTGTATATTTGATGTCTTCGGTGAAGGTCAGAAGGTCATAATGGGTAAGGTGATAATCAATGGCCTGCCTTGCATTAAAGAAAAACTGCTCTTTTTGAAAACATCTCATTTTACAAGTTCCCTTGAGTTTTACAATTTTTAAAATCTATTTAGCTGACCTCCGGGCATGACTGGAACACTTGACTGGACACTTTTATCTTAGCCTAGCCTACATCAGGGGTTGGAAGCCTTTTTTCAGCAAAAACCCATTTCTGATATTTTTGGCGAATACATTTTTTAAAGAGCCATTAGGGTATATGTACACCCCAATATATACTACTTCTATAAATAATACAGGCTTAAATAAAACCTTTATTTATGTTCATGCACCATTCAAAAATAAACAAATATGAAGCATCACATGTTGAGCAAGTCCATGAGTGAAGAAAGGACAACTTGTTTAAATTTTGGTAACTTTACTATTATGAAAAATATTTTAATATAATTACTATAAAATACTCTAATTACTATAATTTTATTAGTTTATTATTATAAAAATTATTAATGATTAATATTAATTATTATTACTGATTAATTAGTTACTTCATATAATACAAAATAAAGTGGGCAGCAATAATTTTGCCTAATTTTAAAGAATATATACTATTGTTATATTTATTTTGGCTAGTTTTGAAGAGCAAAAATTATATTTGACTATTATCGAGAAAATAAAGGGCAAATATCAATATACTGTATATGTGAGCACCTTTTATTGGTCCTTTTACTGGTCCTTTTATTGTAAGCTACGTTTTTATTCATTTTGCTGCAAAAAAATAAATAAAATAAATACAATGAAAAGGGAGTTGTAGTTCTGGTGATGGTTATATTTTTTTTAAACTGTAAAAAATTATTGAAAGGAGACAGCTGGAGGGCCACGTATTTTTGGCACATGTGGCTCTTGAGCCATAGGTTCCCTACCACTGGCTTAGATAACTGAATTAGATTTTTTAGATGAAAATAATTGTTTTGATTTTAAATAGTCAATTTATTTATAAGGATATTAACTATTTGAAAATTTGTTTAGATGATTTCGCAGATGGAACTTTCAGCATCTCGGTGGCTGTTCATTGTTCCCACTCTCACTGAGAGCACCCTTCTGACAGATTTCGGAGATGTAACTTTCAGCATCTCGGTGGCTGTTCATTGTTCACGTTCTCACTGAGAGCACCCTTCTGACAAATTTCGGAGATGTAACTTTCAGCATCTCGGTGGCTGTTCATAGTTCATGTTCTCACTGAGAGCACCCTTCTGACAGACTCTATTCTTGAAATTTGATGTTTGTCACTATAGTGGTTAAGCATGCAGTATAATTAACTTTGGCTATGTCTTCCTGTATGAAAACATGCAAACTTTGCAATGCAAATGCTTAAGCAGTACCCTACAGCAACCCTGAATATGCTTAAACCTGACAGGAAAAGACAGGCTTTCCTTAATCAAAGCCTCCTGGGGTGACGCACATTCCATATGCCCAGTTCAGCATTGTCAAAGTCAGGGGTAAATTTGTCAGCGCCCCAGGGTAGTTAGCAGTTTAATAGCAGCCTGTGGTGAAGAGATGGAGAAAAGAGTGTGTGAATGACAGTTGCTCTGTACGTGGCCAGACTGAAGGCTGGGAGAGCGTGTGCTGGCCTCAGGGGTTAGAGGATCAGCCTTAGGGCTTCACTGTGGGGTATCATTGCTACCTACAGGGATAAGCGCTCCTATATATCTACAGAGACACGTACAGTAAAACTCAAAGTCACGAGGTGGAGGGAAGCATTCTTTGAATGCCTGTGGGCATTCAGACATTACCTGAGGTCAAGGTCGTGCTTATATCAAAAGTTGTGGGATCTCTTTGAACAAGACATATGTACAATACAGATGGTTGAGATCCAGTTCAGTGTATGCCTAGAGAAAAACAAGTGTGAGAACCACAGCCTGTAAATGTATTGTATCACATACGGTAACATACAAGAAACTAAGAGGTTCTATATACAGTGCTCAGCATATAAGTACACCCCTTACAAATCTCTCATTTAAATTAATGTTTTCTATAGGAAGCTTTAAAGTAATATACTGTATTTGTGCATATACATTAGATTAGTCAGTATTGAAGCCAAATCTGGAACTAATCTGATAAAATAACTTGATAACAGTGCAAAATGAGTAGCTCAAATTTAAATGTTATAGAAAAATATTAAACAAAAATTTAAAAAAGAGCAAAATTCAAGAAAAATAAAAAATGTATCCGATTGTTGAAATTTTGTAGTTTGTAAATTTGTTTTACAATATTTTAAGGATACACCAAAGTCCGTATGTACCTCAGTTTAGGGGTCATGGCTTCATACATATTCAGCAGGAATATGCAACAATGTCACAGTGCTTGTTCTCCTAAAACATCAGAAAAAACATTACATTCGTTGGTGCCAACAACCTAGTGGTTAAGCGCGTCAACATGCTGTATAGCACCATTGTGTACATGGTGACCTGAGTTCGCTTCCTGGCTCGAGGTCCTTTGGCCATTCCTTCCCTCTCGCTGCTCCCAATACTTTCCTGTTTATAACCTCCTCTGTCATATTCTAATAAAAGATTTAAAAAAAACCCTAAACAGTTATTTAAAAGAAAAACTTTATATTAAATTGCATTAAATTTAAGACTCAAGCTTGAAAACTGAAAATTATTTTAATAAAAATGCTAGAATGGGAGGTCCATCCATCTGTTGTTCACGCAGCAGAGAATAGTGTGAACAACTCCTGTTCAATCACTGCTCTTGTGTGTGTGGTACCACAGGCTGGCATCTGTGCTCATGAGATGGGACAGTGTCTTATAATTGCATTGTTTTTTCTATGTGAAACAGACATTTGATGAACATTTGTTGAACAACTGTTATACACTGGTGTCTTTTGCTTTGCCTAGCACATGAGAGTTTTTTTTTTTTTTTTCAGACACCGGTGCCTCCCTTTTTTTATATTTAAAAAAAGTCTGGACCAATCGGAAGTGTTGTGAGATTCTTATTACAGTAGTTTTATTTATTTATTTATTCATTTATTTTGACAGCAAAATAGCAGAACCCTTCCTGAGTGCCGCATCTTGCATTTTCAGACCCAAATACAGTACATGTTTTGTGTGAATGACTGCAAGTTGATGCATAGCTGTGGTCTTTTCTGTCCATTGACTGGACAATACATGTACTGTTACAGCCCTAGTGTCCAAATATACTCATAGAAAAATTGTTTTTGCTCTTTGATTAGAAGTTTAAAAAATGTTGGAAAATTCTTCCAACTTTCTGTGGCCTAATGTTTAGCTACTTGGACGCTCTGCTGCTGGTATGTGCTTACAATGCCTGTGTTGGTGAGTTACTTAAAGCATCTGCTAAATGATAATTGTGAAAGAAAGAAAGAAAGAAAGAAAGAAAGAAAGAAAGAAAGAAAGAAAGAAAGAAAGAAAGAAAGAAAGAAAGAAAGAAAGAAAGAAAGAAAGAAAGAAAGAGTTCTGATGAGCATTCAATGCAATTAGGCATGCGATTATTTTCAGATAAACACACGGGTAAAGTAGTTCCACGCAGGTCTTGACCACATTACAGTTCCATGTCACTATACAAAGAATAATAGTTAGTACTATTAGCCTGCAGCTAGCTCTCTGCAGCTCTCACATGTTCGCCCACTGAAGCTAGTAGGGCTGTGCCCAGTCAGTAGCTGGATGGGCAACCACATGGGAAAGCTAGGTTGCTGCGAGGAGTGGTGTTAGTGAGACCAGAGGGCGCTCGACCTGCAGTCTTGATGGGGACTCTATACTGCTCAGTAAATGTTCAACCACAGCTTCCTGGCCAAATTTGCCCACTGACCTCCGTCCATCATAGCCTCCTAACCATCCCCTCATAATAATATCATAATTGGCTTTATCACTCTGTCTTATCTATACGCAATATGGCTGCCGTCACATTATCCAGGTGGATGCTGCACACTAGTGGTGGATGAGGAGATTCCCCTAAATGTGTAAAGTGCTTTGAGTGTCTAGAAATGGAATTATTAATATCAATATTAATATTAATATTTTATTACGATTCAATAAAAGTTGGTTTCACTCAGATTTTCAACTGGCTCATTTTTAATCCTATAAAGCACTTACTTTAAATCAGCGGGCTGTTTTAGCTTCCAAATCTCTCACCTGGGCCGAGTTATCTATCCAGGTGAGAGATTACACGGAATTTATGTTTAAAATTTGCAGGAAATCCTGCATAAAACCTTTTCCACATATATGTCACAGTACATTAAAGCAGGATTTTAAGTTTTAATGTTCTCTTCACATCTTACCTCACGACATGGACAATTCTGTATCTGAGCTTATCCTCGTTTCCCCAGTATTGAAATGGGCGATATGATATGTAGACAGATTTCACGCTGGTTATGGAAATCCCTAATTAAATGTTATTAGCTACGAGCTGCGGATAGAGGAACGCATACATTTAATGTCTGTCATCGCAACCTTGATGAGATTTCTCCACAGATTTCTCCATAAGACGAGACGACTGCTGGCATTCAGAGAACACAAGGACAAACTGCAGACTCTGCGGCAACACTTGTGAAATAAATCTCATAGAAAACTGCGTTAACATATTTGCTTGCTTTGCTAAACTCAAACTCGAACAAAAAGCCATTTAAGGTTCCCCGACTTTTTATTTTTTCATTTCTAGGTTAAGGAGACAGCCTTTTGTACAAGAAAAGTTATTCTCCTGAAAAGTGCCCAACGATTTTACCACACTTGCAAAGAGCTATGCCAACAACGGCGAGAGATAAACAACAACACAGGCCATTGTTATTGATCTTTAGCTATAAATACCAAGTGACTGGACACAATAGTTTCTTTCTGCTTACTCAGGGCCTCATTAAAAGCTGTAGCTGACTAAGGTGAGACTTGCGCGCACACATACACACGTCACAGCGAAATTGCTAATGTGAGCAAATACAAAGAATGAGCTCAAATGAAATACATGTTCAAAAGCAAAACATGGCGAAATTAAAGTCATTTATCTGGAACTGACCTGTAAAGCATAACAAATAGCATGTTTTTACACACTACAAAGATGCTTTCAGTACAAATTATCATCTGATGGTAGAAAATAGTACTAGAATAAAGCTTCTCTTCACAATTTTACCAATAACTGTGTTTAAATTAGCTCAATCAGTGGGCATAATAATAAATCAAACATGTTTGATAATCACCGACAAATGAGAATATGGGCTCTGTAATAATGCACGTCATTTAGTGCTATGATACTTGGTAATCTGGTGAAATGAGGTCTAATTGAGAGCTATTTGCCAATTATTGTTATGTCTATTATATTAATAATTGCCATCTCTGGAGGGTTATTCAAAGGGCACTAGTCATGCTTCACTGTTCCAAATCACAAGGAATTAGATTCTCGACATCAGTGGGGTTTTAACAAGGCGCTGTTTCTGTCTGTCTTTTATTATCCAGGACAGTGATTATTCTGGATAGAGGTGTGATACGAAATTAAATTGACCAAAATGACCATGTTAGTTGTGTTCTGTTACAGAAGGAGGCATCTTTTTTGTGTCATCCTTGATCTACGTATCATCAAAAATCTCAATACAAAACAGTTTGCAGTGTAATTTAGTGCAAACCACTGTGTTATCTGTTTTCTAGGAAACCATCGTACTATTTCTTGGAAGACATCGGAAGTGCATGCTTTGTAATGGTCGACTTGCTTTCTAAAAAGGTTGTTTAAAGTCTTTTTTTCAGTGGGGGGGTTATTACTCTTGCTTCCCTGCAGACCGTGAGGGCTTCTGTTCTCCCCTCATATCAGCTCTGACTGAAGAGAAATATCAACCCCGCTGAGTGATTTATACTTCCTTTTCGCCTTGCCATATCAATACACTCTGAGTTATGACAGATTCTTTCCTACCAGAAATGCGGAAACAAGAGGAAGAGCCAAAAATAAAGCACAACCAAAAACGGATCACATTTGTACACGTTTACTTGAAACTTTAGTGACATTGTGTTGTGATATCATTCATTCTTTCACTCATTTATTCATTTTCCTTTGGCTTAGTCCTTTTTTTATCAGGGGTCACCACAGTCAACTTATCCAGCATATATTTTACACAGCGGATGTCCTTCCAGCTGCAACCCAGTACTGGGAAACATCCATACACACCCATTCACACACCACTAACACTTTAGTTTAATCAATTTACCTATACCGCATGTCTTTGGACTATGGGGGAAACCGGATCACCCGGAGGAAACCTACGCGATCATGGGGAGAATATACAAACAGAAATGCAGTGTTAACCACTGAGCCACCGTGATGCCAGGCTGTGATATTCATTCATTCATTTTCTTGTCGGCTTAGTCCCTTTTTTTAATCTGGGGTCGCCACAGCGGAATCAACCGCCAACTTATCCAGCATATTTTTTACACAGCGGATGCCCTTCCAGCCGCAACCCATCTCTGGGAAACATCCATACACACACATTCACACTCATACACTATGGACAATTTAGCCTATCCAATTCACCTGTACCACATGTCTTTGGACTGTGGGGGAAACCGGAGCACCCGGAGGAAACCCACGCAACCACGGGGAGAACATGCAAACTCCACACAGATAAGCCAACTGACCCAGCCAGGGCTCGAACCAGCGACCTTCTTGCTGTGAGGCGAACATGCTACTCACTACACCACCGTGGCGCCCAGGCTGTGATATATGCACAATAAAAATAATGATTTTTTTCATTACAGTAACAGTATGATAAACTGCACACAATAAGCAGTAGCGAATATGTTTAGCATTACATTTGCAGGCATATTTCCATTTGTGCATTTTGCAAGCCAGCTATATATATATATATACTCACTGGTCACTTTATTAGGTACACCTGTTCAACTGCTTGTTAACGCAAATTTCTAGTCGGTCAGTCACATGGCAGCAACTCAATGCATTTAGGCATGTAGACATGGTTAAGACAATCTGCTGCAGTTCAAACTGAGCTTCAGAATGGAGAAGAAAGGTGATTTAAGTGACTTTGAACGTGGCATAGTTGTTGGTGCCAGACTGGTCTAAGTATTTCAGAAACTGCGGATTTACTAAGATTTTCACGCACAACCATCTCTAGCGTTTACAGAGAATGGTCTGAAAAAGAGAAAATATCCAGTGAGCCGCAGTTCTATAATATATGGGCGACACGGTGGCGCAGTAGGTAGTGCTGTCGCCTCACAGCAAGAAGGTCGCTGGGTCAGTTGGCATTTCTGTGTGTAGTTTGCATGTTCTCCCCGTGTTCGCGTGGGTTTCCTCCGGGTGCTCCGGTTTCCCCCACAAGTCCAAACACATGCGGTACAGGTGAATTGGGTAAGCTAAAATTGTCCCTAGTGTATGTGTG